>KZ148430.1:8734-25210 GCA_002157085.1 Melampsora occidentalis | reverse complement strand
TGTCCATACATCTGATGGTATTCTTAGTGTATGCTCAGCTGTAATATCTTTTTCTTTTGACTTTAGTTGGACCAAGAATTGAAACGCGAGCTTGACAGGCGTTGTGAGTCTGAGATGGAAAAGATCAAATCTTACTACGAGAAGGGATACAAGGAAGTTAGTCCCAAGTGATCATTCTGTATTATTACGTATGTCTTGGTCTACCAAATCCAAGCTCATCTAAAATCACACCTTGAAAATCAGTTGCAAGGACGAGTAGATGGATTCCAGGAAATAGTCGACAAGCACAGAGTGAACGTAAGCTCTAGCGCAGAGCAAAATATTCAAAAGTTTAAAGAGGATGTCAGCTCCAAGATAAAATCTGAACATACAAAGAATGTAGATGAACTAAAGGAAAAAGTATTACAGTCTTTTTCATTATGGCTCCTGTATGCACTGACACAGATCACACCATATTCAATTCTTTGTGTTCCAGTTGAGATCTTTACGGAACGATCTAGCAATCAGTGCTGAGATGTTGGAGGGAAATGATAATGAAATCCACAAAGTGAGTTTGGTGAACAAAATTTATGCCAAAACTCGCATTGCTGAAAAAACTGAATGCTAGGTGAAAACACGACTATCGAAGCTAAAAGAATTGATTGCATCACAAGATGAGCTCCGTTCTGAAAGAAACAACGAGCTAAGTACGACACAAATGGAAACCCTGCGCAATGTATGTGAGGCACAGCTATGCTATAATATTTCAGCCAACATACACTCATGTTATCCTTTATGACAGTACTTGAGAGATCAGTTAACAATGATTGTGGAATCGTACCAACAACCCTCCAGTTCTCAGCACTACCAGCCAATGGTAGATGTTGAAACCCCTAGACCTACAGTAGTCAATCCGCCTAATGATGTTGACCAAACTGCTGCTGTCAAGGAGAAGCTTGACAACATTCTTTCTATGTGCAGCAACCTTGCAAAAAGTTGATCCATCTTTAAAATTTTGAACATATTACAATCTTCCAGAGCAGTAGGTAGTAGGTAGTAGTTGGACTCGGAATGGCAATAATTGTGGTAAGGATCAGAATGATGCTCACTCAAGCTAGCCACTGTGAATTTGACATCAGAGGTGGTGATTGAAATGTTTAAATAATCCATCCACGTTTATAATTTGTGAAATGTGTATCAAAAGGATCTGAAACATGAGTAGTTCAAGTTGGAGTTAGAGTTTGAGTTTGAGGTCAAGCTCAAATTTAAGTTCTGGGTTGAGTTTTGGGTTGAGTTGTGGGTTGAGTTTGACTTTGGGGTTGAGGTCAAGGTTGAGGTCGAGGTCAAGGTAGATTTTGAGTTCAGTGTTTTTTTATAGGATAGCTCAAATGAGGTTCTTGAGATTTGGTTTTCTCTGATTTTCTCATCTTGAAGTAAATTTTGATATGAACCAGAGATTCAACAGGAGTATGAGTGGACTCACGAGTCACAAAGATACCTCTGAATTCTTGAATGAATCAAGATGATTGTCAGCGAAGTTTAACCCAGATTCAGAAAGTGTGGTTCCAAGTGGAGGAAGGACGGGAGGAGTTTGAGTTCCCGTATATAGTGGTTGGCAGAAGAGCAAGGCATTAGGCCTGATGTTTGGCAGATGTGATTGAGCTACTATTCAATGAAAATAAGAAGTGGAGATGGTGATGATGTCATTGGAAGAGGTCAAAGACAAACTTACCAAGAGTGTCAATGAGTGTCACAGGGAATCCTTGGCAAAAGAGAAAAAGGATGGTTTCATCGTATTGGAGCATGGTTTTGTGTGGGTTCCTTCATCACAATTCGTATCCTCATTATGTGTAAGTCACTTTGACGCAGATCGATCCCATTGCCCGGAATCGACGTGCCCTTCCACTCCCAATACCTGTCGGCAGGTGTAATGCCTTTCAGAGCATACCTGTCAAAGAAGCTCAATCCTGCTCACCTCAATCCCGAATTGCTAATGGGCAAATACATTCACAGCTTGATCACCGAGCCGTTTCAAATCTCAAGGGAATACGCCGACCAAATTTGTCTACAAACCAACTCGCCCAGACTTGAGAATGCTCTGAAGAACTGGACTGAGGATGGTTGGGACCTGCCAGAGAACCGCAACAAGCAGAAGTAGCTCATGTCTCTTTTGACTTGGCAACATAGGCCTGTTCTTTGGATTCAAACCCAAGACCGACTGTTCTCTCCTCATGAGGAATTCAAGATTCAAAATGGCTGCAAGTTTAGGAATCAGATCAGAATCCTTTCGCACATTTTACATTTGATATCAGGGTCGTGAAGGCAGATTCACACAGAGCTCTGATTGTATCATTTCAATTTGACAATCATCATCACATAAGCACTGATGACAAGTACACCACCAAGATGAGGAAATAGTATAAAAACTAAAAGATTTGGTAATCAGAAGTCGCTTTCAAGGGTCAATCCTATGGTTTTTATCCTTTCTATCTAACTTTGATTGCTTGACTGCCTGATTGAAGCTTTCAATGACAGTTTGTAGTGCTAATACCTCGTCTGCCACCACAAAATTATGGTCTGCTAGATGAATGGCGTTCAAGGATGCCTGACCATAAGGGATTAATAGTTGATCAGCACAATTCCACTAAGAGCCTTAACATTAGCTGATGCATGTAGCTCACACACCTTGAAAAACCCTACATTTTTTTGATAGGCAATCAAGACACTTCTTAAATCCTCAAGTTTTTTATTGATAGTTTGTAATCCACCAATGCTTTCAGAGGTGAGCTCAAGGTCCCGTGAGAGTTGTTTAGCCCCCCAACTACCTTGATCAATTAGCTTTCTCCACAGTGGAGTTTCCTCTTGAGTCTTGATTAATTTTGAGCGCTCTTGAAGGAGGAGTCCTGATATCCGTATCCCAAGGTCAACCGCTCGAGCAGCAATGGGAATTGAACCCTCAATTGCCTCCAAAAGTTGAGAGAACTCGGTGCTGATATTGTCAAATAGTAAGTCCAGATTGGTCGATATTTTTTGAACGTTATACTTAGATTTCCCATCACTGTCAATCAAAGTTCGAAGGCGCAAGAACTAAAAGAATAAACCAATTAGTCATATTGAAAACACCTTCACCGATTTATGATTTCTATTTGTATGTACTTACCTGGAAAGATATAAAAAAGAACGCGTTGTGGCCTCGACTGTTCAGATCAATCACTTGGTCCTTAACATCTCTGGTAAGGTGTGACAACTTCAACATCTGAGCGGCCAAGACATCCTTTCCCTCGAGGCAAGAGGAGTGCTGTATTGCCAGGGCGAGCTCCAGTACCTCAGATTGGTGCAAGTGTAAATTGTCTGGGTCCCCAAGGTCGACAATTGATCCAAATATATCTGTTGCTATCTTTACACCAGTTGAAACCGAGAAGGTGATGTTGAGGTGCTGATCAACCGGTCTCGTCTTGATAACAGCTGGACAGAAGAACGGTCCCGACAGAACTGTACAGTACAAGTAGGTGAGGTTGGCAGAAGAGACAACAGAACTGAGGGATGTTGTGACTGAGGAGGAGAAGAGCTGTACGATTAAGGCTGAGATGTAACCAATAAAGTACTTGAACATCACAGGGGTAAAGGTGACAAAGACAAGTGGCATGCAGAGTAACAAAACAACGAGAGCAGTCTTGATGAGGGTAGATTGGTAAGACATGGTGGGTACGTGCGACTGCCTATGTAGAAAGAAAGAAGCAACAGAGAAATGAAGAGGTTCACTGTGACTTATATTCTGGTAGCTGCTTCCGCTTCTTCATGCTTGCTTATAGCTCCTTGATCATATTTCAAGATCCATTTTCAAAAACTCGATCAACTGACCTTGCAGATCCAGATGGTCATTCAAGAACTGTATCTCACAATATTTGTCCATCTTCCTTTTTGTCTGAACCTCAGTTTCCTCATCATCATTGGATTGTCATGTGCAACACTCAGCTTTTGTTTCACAATCTGGTGCAGATCAGATCAAGTCAGTCGTGCAATTTGTAGATGTTTATCTAGCTTCAAAATCTTTTACATCAGTTTTACTTAGTTGTGTGCTCCAACCAAAGATCATCCCTTGTCTATTTGATTAATCAAGGACTGGACATCGGATCAGGATTTTCTGAGTGATCTGAAGTTTTGAGCAGTGACTATTTTTGAATGAAATCCAACTAACGTGATACTCAAGATTCTACAATTTTCAATCCTATCAAAGATAGAGTGCACTGTTTGAACAACAAATATGATTTTCTGAAGATTTTTACCAGATACTCAGTAATTCACCAGATGTTCTTTGAGTTTTTTCTAGTGAGAAGCTGATGCATGCAATTTGTTCAGATATCTTACGGCCCAAGGGAAAAAGAGAAATTGGAGTCAAGTTGAGTTGTCTTTTGTCTCTTTATAATGGGCAACAGATTACCACACTATCCAATATCTCTCAATTCTATTTCCAAGACTACAAGAACTTGAGCTTCATTCAAGTGGCAATACTCTTATACAATCAGAATGGCTCCAAATTCTTCCAGGCTTTTAGATCACACTTCCAGTACTTCAGCCTTACCTGTAGACATGCGCTTCGAAGAGCTCAAGGACAAGGTGGAGAACGTTGTTTTTGAAATTCTGAACAATATACATGGTTTCAAAGGTGTCCTATATCACTTGCTTTCATTCGGAACTTTGTCTTATTTGATGCTCACTCTGCTTCTTTGTTTTAATCACCTCTTTGACTTCATAGCACAGACTTGGGAAACCATCGAGGCAGAACGTAAGGTCTTCAATGGTGGATTGGCAAAACTTCAATCCGAAATATACCAAATCACCTCAAAATCACAAGTTGAATCATTGCAAAATGAAGGTCAGTAGCTGAGGCTTTGGTTTAGGAATCCACAAGCTGATTTGATACCCAATTCTGTCAGATAACTGGGAAAAACTTGCAAAAGAATTGAAAGACATTCAAACTGAACAGGCTACTCTCGTAATTAACGTCAAGGATCTCCAGGAAAAAATTGACTTTGGCATTCACACCTTTAATAATCAAATTAACAGAAAGATTCGCGACAACTACTTAAAACTCTGTGGTGATGTTGCAATGGCTATAATCGAAAGCGAACAGTATCAAGCTAGTGAGCTGATGAAATTTGAACAGCGACAAGAGCAGTTTCAACTTAAGCTTGAGCTGTACGTTGGACAAGAAATTGGTAAGGCTTTTCGCTCAGTTCCTCAAAGAATATCTCAATGTATTAATGTTGTTTGTCGCCCACTTAATTACAGTCAAGTACAAGCGAAGGGAGCACTGTTTCTTTCTGCTTTGGATCATTACAATGCTTGTTGTGTTTGTTGCCAGTGGTATCACTGATCAACTTATGGGCTGAACAACATAGATCAAATGTGTCCTAGATATGTCCCTTCTTGAATTGTCTCACCCCAGTACACAAACCCATCATCTAGATCTAGAGTTAGTTATAGAAGGCTCTTGGACTTGTTGAAGAGAAGGTTTATAGGTGATAAAATTTATCAAGTGATTGCAATCAACCCGATGCTGTTGGAAGATTAAATGCCAAAGTGATTTTATTGTAGGGGTGAGATGATTCAAATAAACTTCACCAAAATAACACAGTTATTGGGATCCATTTTAGAAATTGAAATGTGAATACAAAGGAAGATCTTGTGAAGAAGATTATCTCTTTCCAATCTCGGAATCTCTAAACACCTATGGAGTTTCAGTTATCAAATCCAAGACCTGCAGCAATCCTGCATAATTTCACTCTCATCAAGGAGAAACCTGTTGAAACTCTTTCCAACTGAAAAACCACCTATAAATCCAAAAACTTGGTTATCAGTCTCAAGACACCTCATTGGTCAGCTATCTGCTACTTATTCAGGAATCTGAAAGGAACAACATCTATCACTCTCCAACCTGAGCTATGCGGTTGGGCTGACGCCAATTACGCCACTTCTTTTTTCACCAAGAAATCAACCTCTGGTATGACACAGTCAACAACGGAAGCGGAATACATATCCTCAAAAAAATGTGCTAAACAATCAAGATGAATGTCTTAATGACAAGCTTAAATTTAAGAATCTCAAAACCACCCTTGCTCATCAACAACAACACTGGTGTGGTAACTATTAGTCAAGAAGCTAAGCTCAGTGAACTCCCAACTCTAAACATATTGAAGTACAATATCAACATCTCCAAGACTTGATTATGAAAAATCTGATGACAATTCAGCAAGTAGCTTCTGCAGATATAATAGCGGATGTGCTAACAAAACGTTTAGGATTTGTGAAACATCAAGTCTCTCTGGCTCAACTCAAGATGGTGTGTTGTTAATTAGGGGGAGTGTTCTTATTACAATTGAAGATCGTGTTGTCATGATATGTTCTGACGTGTTTTGTAAATCAATTCACTTTATTATCATTGTTTTCTCTTCATGGTTTCTGTTGATCGATTGAATCTTTTGTGTCTATTTCCTAAAAATACCCAATACTACACGTCTTCTACAATTAAAAAGCTCAATATAAAGTGAACTCAAGGTCTTATCGAAAAGGAAGGAGGTATAATGTCTTTTCTAACTTTGATCTTATGATCATAAATTCTGTTTCATAATTCCTTTATCTAGCTATCAAAATTGATTCATCTAAAATGTAGACTACTTTTGTGTTCACTTTTGATTTCATACCTGCACAATCTTACGTGTAGTGTTTGAAAGGAGGAAACAGAAAGGTAGGATGAGTGTTTTACACACTTCACAAACATTAGATGGGTGTGAATCTGAGTGAAAGGATTCGCAATAAAACAGGTGACTAGGATAAGTGTTTTACACAAGATTTGGGACGATAATGAAAAACTACTTTCGGACTGGCGTATTGAGATTGAACAATACCACAAAAGTTAAAGTAGCATACAAATTCAATTGAGATGGGTACAGACAAGACAAGCTTTCAGAAACCTCCCGCATATGGCTGCAGTATGGATCACTTATTTACTACAACTTTGGTGAGACACTTTAAGAAGGGAAATATACAGCTAGAATGTTCCATAGCTGTTGTGTCAGCATGATTACTAGCAAGAGGCACACACAGAGCTCAACTTGCTCATACCTAGCTGAAAAGTAATTCACATATAACATTAGACCAGTGAAAGAGTTTTGATATCCTTCCTGGAGAGAGGGCTTACCAAGTGCGTGTTTCAAATCTAAGAGGCTCTGCTGAAGTTTCCCTTGAGCCTCTTCATATTTTATCCATTGAATAGCTCGATCCTTTTCAATTTTACTAATAGCCACGAAGAGTGCTTGAAGGTTGTCCCGATCCCTTTTGAACTTGGCCTTAAGGTTGACCTGTTGACTCCGGATGTCATCCAAACTTTCAAAAAGATTTGCCCAATTTCCTGATACATTTGAGATAAAATCAGTCCATATACACTTTAACCAATGTATATGGATACTGTACCAACCTTCGTTTTTTTGTGATTCCTCCTGCATTTGTGAGCTGAGGTGAGATGTTTCTGATTCGAAAATCTCCTGGGAATCCTGGATGGCTTCCTGGGTATCTACTATGAATTTGAAGAAGTGATGATTGAATGAAAACATGATAAGCATAGAGTGATATCAGCAGCAGCATGTAAAATTTCGTACCTCTGGTGTCGTGCAACTCATTTGCTATACCAATTGCAGCATGTTCTATTTGTTCCTTGAGCTCCCGCAAGGCTGTGGTGCCATCAAGAATCACTGAAAAACGTTGAGACATTTTGATCCAATAGTATACGAGTGAATGGCTATTGTGGCCTTGAGAAACAACAGCTTGGGTTGAATTATAAAGGTCATAAAACAAAATTTCTTAGGAAGCCTTGGGTATCAATGGTGCATCCCAACTTCCATGCCAACAACCTCCCTTTCTCCCTTGGTTTTTTTTAATCTCAGACAATCTGCACAGACGCAAAGGCTTCTCGCTAGATCCACACAGAAACAGGACGAGAAGTGTCATATGAAAATCAAAGCTGATGGGAATTTACAGATTACAGCAGTGGGTAGACAAGTCCAAAGCTTATCAAGTGAGTCACGAGACATGCACCAAAGGGTGAGTTGGAACCACAAAAAATGAAGGAAAAGAGTAGAGTCAAGGGGCTATGGTTTTAGGGAGTTTTGGACTATCTACGGATTTGCACAAAAAACCCCTCTACATGATACCATAGATTACTACCATACCTCAAGGATCCAGTACGTGTTCCAGGCAAGGAGGTATGTTACTTCTCTATCGTACAAGGACTCCTTCACCTTTCAAGATCTTAATGACCTTACCATATCTATTACTTGTGGATCTACATCTATCTTTTTTGCCTTTCATTATTATGTGGCAATTGGTTATTCCACCCAGTCCAAGCTATCACCTGTATATTGCTCATCTGTATATCACTTTGGTAATGGGTGTAAAATTTGAATAGGTATAAATCTTTCAAGCTTATTAAACCAACTCCCACTTTTCAAATGGTGGATATACCTACTGTGTCATCTTGCTTAAAATGGTATTGATAGCTATGTTCAATTTATACCCTCGCATCAAGATACCTTACTTATGAACAGAAAAATTAAATACCTATGAGAGGTGATTGTAACTATATAGATGGTTGTTTGTGTTATTGAAAGTGGTCATTTGCTTGGATTGTCTTCAATGCGAGTTGGTTGCTTCTAAAACAAATATAAGCATTGCCTTGATGAGATGTTTGTGTACTATCAACATGGTGTTCAACTAAAGAACAGGTTCCAGGTCGAATCATCTGGAACAAACTTGTATTTGATTAATATACAACAAAAATAAAAAAATAAAAAAAGTATGTACCTCTGTTAATTTTTGCTTCATGCATTTTTGATCAGCAGCTGACCTCAGCTGACTGTATGACTTGGATGCAGATATGGTTTCTTGGCTGAAAGTGCCCAATTTGCTAAAAAGGTAGAAAACGCTGGAATGGCTTTCATTGGTCGACAACCCAAGGTGATGGATGGGTTGGGTGACAAAGTTTGGTCAAGTTTCGACCCGGAGGAGTCAAGACCAAAATTCCTTTCTTGTTCAGGGTTTTGTCTCATGAGACCTTTGTAGCCTGTCAAACTTCGGCCACTGTGAGTTCTGGATGATTCATTTTACATTTACTATTGCAAGTTGAATAACGCACTCATCTGTTATTCCTTTCATCCTTCTAGTTCAATGATGATACCCCAGCGCTATTCCACTTGATCAGCAGTCAAGACCGAGCTCAGAAACTTCTTGGATATCTTGGTGACCAACGGTAGTATTATCAAGGGTCAACAAGGTGAGCCTGGTTTGAAGGAGGCAATTGTCATCCGACCTTTTGCCCACCGAAGCGATCCCAATAAGCCTCTAGATGTGACTCGACCAAGCGAACTGGGTTGGAGAGTGATCCTCTAGACTCAAGGACCTGCTGCATTTGCCAAAGCCATCCGTGATTACAAGGGTTATTTAATCATGGACACTACCTGGAGAGACGCACATCAATCTCTCTTGGCTACTCGTTTACGGACCATCGATATCCTCAACATTGCTCACAAAACTAGTCACGCTTCAGCTCACGCTTATTTGCTCGAATGTTGGGGAGGAGGCACATTCAATGTCGCGATGTGATTCTTATATGAAGATCCATGGGAGAGACTACAAAAGATCCGTAAATTAGCACCCAACATACCACTTCAAGCCTCAATCCGAGGAGCAAGTAGAAGCAAGAGCGGATAAACTTGATTTCCCAAATGCAGTAGTACAATTCTTTCAAGGTTGTCTTAGTCAACCTATTGATGGATTTCCCGGACGATCACGCAAAAAGATTATTTGTGATAAACCTAGGATCAAAGGTTATCCAGGAATCAGTATGTCACCTTATAACTTTGATAAAACAAGGAAAGATTTACGAGAGAAATTCGGAAAAAGTATTACACCTACGGTGGGTTCTTTTTGTTCAATTTTGTATTGATTCTTCAAATGACTGATTTGTTTTATGGTTGAATTGGAATTCATAGGACGTTTTGTCTTACTGCTTGTACCCTAATGTGTATGAAGAGTTCAAACAGCCCGATGTCGTCAAAATTTAAGAAGGCTTTCAAGACTTTCGAATTCAAGGATGGTGTTTTATATAACAACGGACGAATCGAAGTGCCTCAAGATGACAACATCAAATTTCACATTCTTATGAGCCGCCATGACAGCCTACTAGCGGGCCATCCAGGGAGAGCAAAAACCCTCAACCTCGTACGACGTTCATTCAATTGGCCATCATTGAAGGCGTATGTTAACAGGTATGTTGACGGGTGCGATTCGTGTCTAAGGGTAAAGTCTAGTACCACAAAACCTTTTGGGACTTTAGAACCATTGCCAGTACCAGCGGGCCCGTGGACAGACATCACTTACGATCTCATTACAAAATTGCCTAAATCAAGAAATTTTGATAGTATCCTGACGGTGGTTGATCGCATGACCAAAATGGCTCATTTTATCCCTTGTAAGGAGACTATGAATGCAAACGACCTTGCTGACTTAATGATTCAAAACGTATGGAAGCTACACGGCACTCCTAAGACGATAACTTCGGACAGAGGGACTATCTTTATTTCACAAATCACGCAAGAACTTGATAAACGATTAGGAATCAAGCTACACCCATCCACGGCCTTTCATCCACGAACTGACGGACAAAGTGAGATTGTCAACAAATCCATTGAACAGTACCTTAGGCACTTTGTCGGTTATCAACAGGACAACTGGGAATCACTATTGCCGACGGCTGAGTTTGCATACAACAACAGGGATCACGAAGCTACTGGAGTGTCACCATTTAAAGCAAATTATGGATTCAACCCAACGTTCAATAAGGTTCCAAGTAATGAGCAGTGCATCCCGATTGTGGAAGAAAGATTGCAAATGATTGAGAACGTTCAAAACGAGCTGACACACTATCTTGACGCTTATCAGGAAACCATGAAAAAGCAGTTTGACAAACACGTGGAGAAAACACCTCAATGGAACGTTGGAGACCTGGTATGGTTGAATGGGAGAAATATCTCCACTACAAGACCAAGTCCAAAACTAGAATATCGATGGCTAGGTCCCTTTACTATAATGAAAAAGATTTCTACGTCTACTTACAAACTTGATTTGCCCATTTCAATGAAAGGTATCCACCCGGTTTTTCATGTATCCCTTCTTAGGAAACACGAAATGGACACTATTACTCAACGAAGACAAGTGGAACCACCAGCAATAATTATTGACGGAGAAGAAGAATTTGAAGTTGCTGAGATACTAGACCGCAGAATTAGAGGTAAAAGAACAGAATACCTAGTCAATTGGAAAGGTTTCACTTCAAATCATAATTCATGGGAACCTTTGACGAATTTATCAAATTGTAAAAAAATGATTGAAGATTTTAATGAAAGGTTCAAGGGATTATCTTTAAGGAATAAGAGGCGACGGAGAAGAAAGTGAGCGGGTAAAGCTTTTTCCCACAGGGTTTTTTAATGCTACCCAGGGGAAGAATGCAGAACTCGCAAGAGGGAGTTTGGGCATTAAAGGGGGGATAATGTTACAACTCTACGAATGTAACAGGCGTGAAAGAGGAGTTGTATATGTCACACATTAGCTATTAGCTTTAACTTGTATTACGTCACGTATAGCTTCTCTCCTCATCCGACAATCTCAATAACCAACTTGATTGCCGTGACTCATCCTTCATTCCCGTGAGCCAAGACCCCTGCCGTGATCATAACATAACCTTTATTAAGCGTCTAACTGCTTGTTCAATAAGTGCGCTTATTGACTATAATACAATTCTACACTCAATGTGGCATGTTTTCTGGAGTGCAAATAATTAGGTGTAAAAAACTGAGTGTAAAGTTGTGCTAAATTACAATTTTGCACCCAAACTTTTTACACTCCAATTTGAGTGTAAAAAATAGGGGTGTAAAAATCAATTTCCACCACCCAAACTAGATTTTTGCACTCATTCACCTTGCACTCATAAAGGAGTTTAAAAAGTTAAAGTGCAAATTTCAAAAAACATACCCAAAATTGCAAATTTACACACAAAAAACAATTTTGTGACTTAAGGCGAAGAAGTCCTTATTTTGAGAAATCTCGAATATAGTGAGGCTCTCTGTGATCCTTTCCACTCAAGTCTTCCTCCACTTCATTGGCCAAGTTGCATTTCATCTTCATCAGCAAGGCCCCCAATTCATAGGAACAACACAAAGAAAAGAGAGGAGATGAAAAAATAAAAATGACTCCCGCGCTCACCCTCACAATCATGGCCGCTTGTTTTTGATAGAAGCAAAAAGACAAAAAAACAGATAAAACAAACAGTTTTGTATCTGAAATTAGCAGAACAAGACACCCTTATTTCTACTTCTCCTTAGCTTTAGCCTTGGCTTTTGGCTTAGTCTTGGTCACCTGTTCCTTGTCCTTCTCTGTTACAATTTCTTCAGCTTTGTCTTCTTTCTTGCTTCCTTTCTTAGCTGCCATGACTTGTGGAGAAGGAGACGGAGATCTCATGGGGCTTTCTGGGGGGGGTGATCATTTGAGACAAATGTGACATGGTTTAGCTTCAGTTTCCACACTGAAAGCCTTTGAGGCTGCTGGAAAAATGGGAGAGGAAGCAATGATATTAGAGATATCAAACATGTGAGATTCAATCAGCATGACTTACGTTCAATTGGATCAAGTATTCTTGAATCAATATCACTTTGTGTTGCTCCATCACAATTAGACAGAAAATTGACATCTGGAAGAGAATCATCATGATGAACTGGATAAGATCAAGAGAGATTATGTCAGCCCCAGATGTATAAGTTCATTGGGTGAAAACTAGTGACTTACTACTAGTGACTTAGGCTTTGTGTTTGGGATGCCTGGTAAGGAAACTGTCCCATTGGCATTGACAATTGGATAGATTTGTTTTGCCGCACTAACTTCTGACACGATCCAGATCGAATCAATGTTCACAGCATTGACCAAAAGATAAGAGTCAATACTTACCAGATGAGTTAAAGGCTGCCTTGGCCTTATTTCTGATACCACCAATTGTTTGGGTATTGGGACCTGCTTGGGTAGAAACCAAAGGTACAGAGGCAGAGGCTTCCAAGATTTGGTCCTTGATTCTTTCCAAGTCCACCAGGGAAACAAAAGGAATGTCACCAATAGCATCAGGATTTTTGCTGGCAATTTTTGTTATCCCAATATTAATGAACTTCTGTTTGAGGATTGTAGGCTTGCGTGAGTATACCAGCCAACTGGTTGACAGTTGGGCACCAGAGATCAAGTCCATATCTCTACCAAGAAACTGAGCTCTTCTGTCATCTTTCCAATCATCAAAATACCACATTCCACATGCACCATCAAGGTATCTAACTAACTCGCACCAATAATGACTGTACGCCCAAAAGCCTTGCAAGACAATTTGATAGTCAATGTTGTTGAGGACCAAAGTTTCAGGCCAGTTTGTCTCACCCATGGAAGTAGCTTGATCCGTGTGTGAAATTCTTACAACTCCGTCAAGATGGAAATACACATTCAATGGTTTTTTGGTAAAATCCAATCAAGAGTGTTCATACAACCAAGGGACATAACCAGAGTTATCAGCTACAAACTGAACTTCTTCAGTATCTTGAGAGGGAAGAGGGTCACTGGAGGCACTTTTAAGCTGAGCGTGGACAGTGAGACATGTGGGGCAACATCGTGGGTAGGAAAAGAAAAGACCCTTGGTCTGCCAGAGAGAAATGAGCCGGGATATGTCGGAGTATTGTAGATCTCCTTTGTGAGAGAGGTCTGTGGTGAGCACAACCACAGTTTCTAAACCAACTTCTGACACTTGATGGGTGGGGTATTGAGTACATTGATAGCCGTGATTAAGGTTGTAAGAAAAGGATTGTCCCACAGTTTTTGGAACATTACATTGGTTCTTGAGGAGATGCTCAATGAATCCATCAGCTGAACAAACACTATGGGTTACAAAAGATTCTGGTGACAAAAGATGGACAGCTGATTGGAGATACTTGAGACCTTGAGTTAACACTGCTTTGATGTGAGTAGCTCCATGCATCTCCAAAGAAACCTTGGCCAAATAGTGTCTTAAGATTTTCAGCCTTGGTAGCCTGTTGATTTCTCCACAGGGTACCCAGGGGGGACCTGGTTCCTGGCCCAGAGCTGAGGCCCTACCTCTCATGAGTGCTACTTGCTTTGCACGTTCATCTGCTTGCTGAATTGCGCCTTCCATCTTGTAATCTCTTCAGTGTGATGACCTTCAATCTTGTTGCAATGAATTTAATGTGTCTATGCCTAGCGTAAAAGCCTGATCTTCAAGATGTGTGAGATCTGAAGTGACATTGAGGACTTGCTGAGAGATTAGACGGGCACTAATCAGCTAATCCCTTGGTGCGGGTGAAAGAGTATCTGCTACGCAAACAAATTCCTATTCTGGTTGTGTAACTTTCCCAGGTCACATGCAAGTCCTCCATGGGGGGTGAACCACCTGTGTTATGGTGGTTCAAGCTAGGATTTCCATGACTACCTACCCATGGCCTTCAAATCGCTCCAATAGGGTTTTCCAATCAACATCAGCCACATATTGGATGAATAACCCCATGCAGTTGGTCCATACTGTGAATTGCATGGTCAGTTTGTCAGGCAGGGGTTGGCCTCCATTCACCTGTAGTGATGAGCTAGTGTCATTCATGTTTGATTCCGCAGGGGCCTTCCTGCGGCTCCACTAAGTCTGGTTGTTGATAAGGAAGAGTTTTTTGAATACATTAGGGGGAATGTGTGATTTGAAGGTCTTCAGCCAATGCATCAAGACTAGGGATAGTTGAGGTAGGCCCTTTTCTATCTCTTCTTTTGTGTCCGCCACCAGTAACCGTCTGTTTTCTACTATGTCCCTGTTCCACAGCTCTAGTTGCCCTTTCTTCAATACAATCAAGATTTTAACTTGTTTCATCTCAGCAATGTCTTCTGGGGTCAAGTTTGGATTAGAGGATTGTGTTGGTGGGTGTGGCACAGATGCAGGTTTAGGAGGCAGGAAACCACAGATGGGAACCGGTGGCAGATGATTTTGCTAGGCAGCAGGCTAAGCTGGTTGGGCAGGTTCTGGTAGGTTGTTAAAGTCTATTTTGATGCCCATATATGTCCACAGCTATTGACTGATGTGGTCTGCTGCTATGGTGTGGAGTTTGTTTGGCCCTGATGCATTTAGACAGTGCAATATTTGCAACACTCTCTGAATTTGAGGAGAGCTCATTTTTCATCAGACTGTATGGCCTGGTGTTAGGGAGGCCATGGCTGCCGGCTGCTGGGACGTGTTTGCCGTTTCTGTTGACTGTACTTCTTGTTGACTTGCAGGTTATGTAGTCCAGGAGGGCTTGGCCTTCTGAGAAACACCCAGTAGTGTAGAGTTGGTCTACCGGGTTGTTCAGGCTCAGGGTCCCTTCTACAAGAATTTTCAAAATGGTACCATCACAAGTTGTCAGGACCTTGATGAGCTCACATCTCTTCCCTACTAGAAATTTGGCGTGTTGACTAGTACCCCCTTCCTTCAGAAGGTTCTTGGGTTTCTCTCTCACTCTACCCCATTGGATATCATAGAGTCCACATTGCTACCCCCGTTGTCTGGGATCCGGTGTTTTCCAATCACACAGGTTCCTGGGACTTCAGCCCGAATTTTGAAGCTTACCTCCAAAGGGGATTGTGGGAGGCGTGATTTCTGATATTGAGTGGGAGGGGATGGTTCTTTCTGCTCTGCCCTTCCCTTTGCTTGGAGGTGGTGGCCACAATTCATCATTGTCTTAGAGTTCCAATCCTAGTATTGAACCCTGCAAGATTTGAGCTGTGTTGTCTAACAATTCTTCTACCTCTTCCTTGCTCCAGGGATCTTCGTCCAGGTCTACTTAAATTATGGGATTCTTCTTTCTGTCTTGTCTAGGTGTTGGTAGGGGAGGCTCAGGAGGTTGTCCAAGGGCAAGTGATCTTCCTCTTGTCATCCATAATTTTTCCGCCTTGTTGGCTGCGGCCTTCATTGCTTGATCTCAGTTTTTATGCATGATTGTTGAAATTTCAAAAGGAATTTCTGAGTGGATTATGCCGCAGAAGAGTGTGAGACTTTGCATCTCAGAAGCTTGGTACATGTGATTGCTCTTGAAAGGGCTTGCTGAGAGATCTCAAGATCTGACCATGAGAAGGGTGGGTACTGGCAAGAGAAAAACTCCACTCTGTATTAGCTGGAGTTTGTTGGTGCATGTCTGTGTCTTTTGACCCACCTTTCACAGGTTGTGCAAGCCCTATTGTGGACTTTTGAACCACCTGTGTTATGGTGGTTCATTCTAGGAATTTTCAGACTCAGATACTGTGTCTGTGCAGTGCTTGCCCGTCAACAAGAGCACACAACTTCTCTTTCTGGTTGAAAAGGAGTCGGTGTGATCTTGTCAACAAGCA
>KZ148426.1:4657-14762 GCA_002157085.1 Melampsora occidentalis | reverse complement strand
GATAGCTCAATGTGAAATCGTAGCTCGGAATCCCGTTATTCTGGCTCTACATCAACATGATAAAAGTTCTCGTCCATGAGTAGGATACGAGACTATGAGTTGGTTGTGATAGGGCGAGTGACATTCTCGTTGTTAGCTTAAACCCCAAAAGCTGAAAGCTTGACCGCATTCATTGTGCCATTAAGATTGCTCTACTGAGCATAATCCAGTGAAAAATATTCCGTTGAGTGCTGCTATCTGTACAATCAGTCATCCTAAAGGTTGACCTCTTCGAGGTGATTCTCGCATTTTTGGGTGATCCGAGAGCCAGGTTTGGAAAGATGACGAAAGAACACATTTCCTGAATGTACCACACTCTACTGAAGTTACTAGATCAAAACTCGCATTGGATGATCTTCTTCCAAGTTTGTTGATGTCAATTATTCATGAGCACTTCATGGTGCTATGCCTTGAATATTGAAACCAGATTCCATATTAAAGAGGGGCTTTGATTACCAGAAGGGAAACTCATAAGATAGGGTTTACCGCACCGTTAGATTTCAAAGGTCATCAGAGAGATAACACATTTCTTTTCTATTGAAAACCAAATCACGATACGCTAGACTGTTCTGTTTTCATGAAATGCGAAGTTTTTGAAAATGTCAAAGATTTTATGATGTAAAGTGAGAATTCTACACGAATCAACTCGATGTTCTTTGATTGAGATCCAACAGATTTGATCAATCTTTGACTGTTGATGACCACCTCGAATTTGAAGATCAAACTTATAGAATATCTATAGAACATCTTAAAGTTTAAAATAAGCAAGGTAGAGTTCGACGAAAGATCCTCCTGATAATAATATCATAGGAAAGGAGGTCACAGAACATTTCGAGAAGATAATTAGAGAGGAGTTGAGCTCAGAGATCAGGTCTTGTGTAGATGAGAACCTGAGAGATTGATCAATCGACTATAGCATAGGTTTTTTCTCATTTTATCCTTTTTTTACAGTTTGAGCTTTTGAAAAGAATGCAAAAGATATGTTTTGATTTCTCAAAAGACCTTTGAATGAAATCAAAGCAGAAAAGCGCGATGAGAATTGTGAGATGAAGCATCTAGGCGGTTTACGAGTATGTTTTTGAAATAAGGTAGACCGATAGATGTGATCACCTCGCCACCTTTATGAAAGGACGATTATGATGTTTATATCTCTTTACATTCATATTCACCACATTCAGGAGTAGATTTGAATCCAGAACGGCTTAAAATAAGTGAGATTGCAGCCGCACGTTATACGTACGCGACTGAGTAAAACAGATGATGGACACCGTCTACGCCTTTCAAGTCCCTTGAGATGAGCTCAAATGGGTGCCCTCTTGGATCTGTGAGCCTCGATGATGTCTTTCTTCGATTTCACCATGAGTGACATCAGAGGCAGGTTCAAAGAGTCCAGTGACACTGACATTACTCGGTTGATCTGAGGTTACATTCAAATGAACGAAACACTTTGGCTGAGAGTATTCCAAACTTCCTGATGGATATGTTGACCCAAAGTTAGAATTTACGATGATGAAGGAGTGTAGCTTATATCATCTGAAGTTGATGAATAGACTTCAGATATCGTTCAGGATGACCATTTCAAATCACTCAAGCTTAGTGAACCTGAACTAGGGTATATCTTCACTAATCATAGTCAAATGGACTTAAGAAGAAGGCAAAACAGGTGGTTAAGTGTTTTGTAAGCAATTTGTTGTAGTGGTCGGAATTTGAGGAGAAAGAATACTTACTTTGGAAATCCATCAGCCCACATCGGAGTGCATTCTTTGAAAAAAATTAATATTTCTTTTCTCCTTGAAACTTTGTTCTTGGATCTTCAACTTTAAAAAAGTTCAAAAAGAGTTTTTCCTCAGCTAGAAGGCACAATTTTTGACTTGTAAAAGTGATATGTTGCAAAATGGGTTGCCATAGATGTTTGATATACCCTTGGTTACCACGAAAATGATGATTCCTTGATTTCATCAGCTATTCTCGAGGTGGGTTTAGATCGCCTAATGAAGGTGACTTTACTTTTGCGGAGAGGTGCTGAAGAAGATACACAATTAGTTCGGCTTGAAGGGTTGAAACTTCTTGCTTGATACCTTGGCCGAGTATCAGTGTTTGAGAGCTGAGGGGGGAAACGTAGATCATCAGATGATGATCAATAATCCTCGGTTTACCCCCAGAAATGAGGACTTGAGTTTTTAGCAAGCTGAGTCAGGCTCAATCTTCTCAATCTCCACTACGTTATCAGACCTAGTTAATCCTGAAGATACTGATTAAAATACTAAGAAAACAAATAAGCGGGTTTGAAGGTTCGCAACCCAATATCTGAGGACCTTTGTAAGCGCAAAGGTGTTTTTTTCATGAATGGGCTGTCAGAAAGTAGAACATTCACTCTCATTGGATCTCGAGCTATAATGAAGTTAAAAAAGTTTCCTCCTCGCGTGATGTCTTTGGAAGCTTCAAAGAAATAAGCAACCATTAATTTTCTATTTGGAGAATCTCAATAATTTGTCACCTTCCTTCGAAAATTGACCACCCTACATCGAAGGGCATTTTTTTAAAAGCTACGGTGATAATATCTTGGATGAGCGCCTAGAAAATAATAAGCATCGCCTTGTTTTGGATCTTCAACTTGAAGCACGATTGCTTCTCACGTATTTGCTTTGGCCTCTTTCAAGAAATAAGCAACCCGTGATCTTCTAATTGGAGAATCCCAATGATTAATGACCTCGCGGGCAAAGAAAGCTGAGTGAGACCAAAAAAATGTCACCTGAATTCCTTCCTTGAATCTTATAAAAGCACAACCTCAATCCTCAAAAACTTTCACAACTCTCTTCCTCTATACCTACATCCCCAAATCCCGAGCCAAAATCCAATCGTCTTTCAATCGTCTTTGTCAAGTTTTCATTTTCAATTTTATCCAATTCCCTTATCAAGCCCGATAACACTTTTCATTTACCTATTGGTCTATATCCAAGAAAATGGATGGCCCTGCAATCCCATACTTTCAAGGAGCTTATCTTTCTGACATGCCTCAGGCTACATGGCCAGTGAACACGAACCCTGAAATAGCGGATCCAACTCAAGGATTTGATGAGATCATCAGTAAGCAGATGATGAACTAGAACTTTAAATGATGATTTATTCACTTACACTTTATGATTCCGAATCCACCTTCTCAAAGCACCCACCTACAACCACCTCTCGCACTATGAAAATGGAATGATGACATATCCTGAACAAAGTAAGCAAAACATTCGTTGTAGTTTAATCTGTTCTGAATGATGCATTCATCTACGCTTCCTAACTTCCTTCCTACATATGGTAAGCTTCTAACTTAGTGTTCAACTCGTACCCTGCCTACCCCTTTCACAATACTGGCCTGGAATATCGTAAGCAAACAATTGATCAGAATTGAATCTTTCCGAGAATGATGTATTTATTAACGCGTTATGGCCTTGAAACTATCTGTTTTAAGAACTCGACTTTGACAACACTACCATCATAACCCAGCCGTATCAAAACAGAGCTCTCGACCCTTACCAATGTAAGTAAGGTTTCGTGATTAAATGTAATCTGGTATCTCTCTGAATCAGGTTTTCATTTATACTTTGTCAATTTGAACCTACTTGTGGTTAGTAGACAGCTTAGTCCCGAGCCCATACCTTACTCAGTCCTCTTACTATGCAGATTCAACATCAGCTGGACAATGTAAGTATATCATTTATGATCTGATCCTTCTTTGAAAACCGTACTCATCTTCGGTGTGATATTTTCCACACTTGTCTCTCCTAAGCCGCCAGTTCAGGTGGCACTTCTCCCTCCGCTACTTCAGGTGAAAACGAAGCTTGCTTGTACCCCTGCCAATGTAAGCAGAGGAGTTATTGAGATGCGAGATTGCTGAATGATGTACTGATGATATATATACTTTGTGGATTTCGAATCTGCAGCGGCCAACTCAGTCTTGGACTCAATCCTTGTCCAGAATTTTTACCATGGAGAATTCACATCCGCAAAACAATGTAAGCAGGACATGTATTATCATTTGATCCTTCTTCTGAATGGCATACTTATCCCCGCTTTATGATTCAAAACCTACGTGTTTTCAGTGCCCAGCTTGAATAACGCTTCACCGTCTCTTGATCCTTATTTCGATGGAGGTTTCATCACTCCAGAAGGATGTAAGTAAATCCACATTTGGAATTTCATCCTTGTCTGACTGATGTATGTACTCCGCTAAACCTTATGAATTCACTATCATCTGTGTCAAGCACCCAACCTAGACATTGCTCAACCTTCAATCGACCATGTCCAGGACTCTTACGCTGAACCTTCTCTATCCATCCAACCACATGCCCCGCAGTCTGGGATGGGTCACATCAGCGTGGCTCTAGAATTACCAATGGAGGATGCTTCCCGACCTGTTCCTTCTCGTAGCGAAGTGTTTCAAGCTCCCGTTGCTCTCAAGGACAAAAGTCAGTAAGAAGCTTAGCCTTAAAGATATTCGAGAAATTTGTAATTAGAAACATGATGATTGATTGAAGTTCTGAATTTGATTTGAAAACTTTCTTTCCATTGAACTAAAAAACTAGATGGGAAAAGAATTTACCGATGCCGGTTTGAGGGCTGTCCGAAGGAAGTTCGAGATGCACACAACTTAAAGATCCATGAGTATAAGCATAAAGCAGCAAGTTGTTCGTACTTTGTTTTCCTCATTTTATCTCATTCAACACCATTTTTACTTTCTTAAACAAATCAAATCAAGATTCTGATCGTTGGGACGGGTTTTTCCCATCATTTTTAGTCTTTTGTCCAAAACAAGGTTGTGACAAAAAATTCAAATTCCCATGTGATCTGACCAGACATGGTAGAGAGGTACACAAAATTAAAACTGATTACAAAAAGCGAGGAAAAAAGAACAATACTAAAAAGACCACAGTGACAAAAATTCAAAAGAAATCAACATCAACTTCTTGAGGATAGTTTGGTTACTGGTAGCTTGAATCTGATGATTCAATCCGATTCAAAGACTCTCTGTCTGTGTACTTTCTCATCAAATTCTTAGTAGATAAACTCTTTTTTCAAATGCCTGATTTAGTCTTACATCTAAAGTACACCTTCAAGGACTTTGTTATGGGGCACCTGTATATTTCCGCCTCTTTTTTTCTACTCGTGTCTTATGTAATTTTCCACTTTTTTCATTTTTTCTCGCGAGTGGACAACAAAAGGTGAAAGATTGCATCCTGATGTGTTACCAGTCTGAAGATACCTATATATAGGAAGAAAAAAATGTTCCTGAATCATATGTACATGATCTGTCTTTTCAACACTTCTTCTGCACCTCAATATTATTCTTTCATACTCTTCTTAGAGCGCTGTTCAAATTGCAAATTACATCCTCGTTGCAGCAAGTATGAGATGCGCATGCATGTGACTCCGAGTCTCTTGGATGAGCCATTTTCATTTACTTGTATAGGTGTCTTTCAGCTTTTTGCACTATGCATAGTTTCCTATAAGAGTGCGATTATCATGTCATGAGGCTCTTCTTGAGATTGAACTACATAAACAAAGTCTCTGAGAGTGTGATCTGAAGAGTTATCATATATTGGAGACTGAGTGAAGTCATTCATAATTCTCGTTCTTGATCCAACTTACACTTTTGCCAAAGTCAATCACCACTAGCACACATATGTATAACCTACTTCATGTCTATCATTCTCCAACCCATCACAACAAATCAACCCAATAGTTGTATGTAATGATTCAATTGAAAATCAGTCTACTTAATCAAAATTGATTAACAAACAAATCACTAAAATCGTGTAGGAATGAAACCAAAATTCAAGATGTAATTACTAAAACATTCAAAACAAAATTCAAACCAATCCCACACTTCCACGAAAACCTTTCATTCCCGAATCTTTGAAAATGTACAAACCAATTTTCAAATCCAACAAAACAAAACAAGATTCTCCAAAGAAAAAAAAACCCTGAATTTCATCAGATCTTGTATATGTATGTACTGTTATGAAAGATATTTTATAATACAAAAGAGGATCTTGTGAATTCAAAAGAATTGGTTTATTTACTTTTTCAATTACAAAATGTATATGTATAGAGAGAGATATATTCAAGGTAAAGATCATCATAAGAACAATAAATTAAATGTACTTATATATAAACAGAAGAATTTATAAACCATCCTACGATGTATGATAAGATGTAAAGGTTTACGTACTCACAATTTTAATCTATACAAAAACAAAACAACTTATCCCGATTCTTTTGATCCTTAACTGGAGCCCGATCCATCTCATATTCCGAGCAAGAGCGTAGATAGCTACTAAACGTTCAGAAATCCGATCTTCTTAATTGGAAAAAAATTAGACCGGATTTCATGGTATATGTCTTAAAAGGATATGATAAGCATTACAAATCGACCGAAAAGCCTCTTCTCGACCTACCCAAAAAATCATGGAAGATCAAAAAGGTTAGTATAATGATGTATAAACATTTTGGCTAATCAGATTACTAACCTAGATATTCAATTACATTCCTTAACAACATAATTCGATCTTGTTGTCTCAACTTCAACTTGACCTCTGAAGGATTCCTATTCTCCCCACTAAAAAAGAACCAAAACCAAAAACCCCGTATCACAACTCATTCAGCATGTCGAACTTAAACTTGTTGACCATCAAGTTTTGAATGACGTACAATAAAGCACCTTGGCCACTCCAAAGATCAGAACAAAACTCTTCGATCTTCCTAACCGATTCCGTACTCATCAAATGTCTCAAATAACTCATGAGCGAAACCTCAAGTTGATTCGATTTGCCTAGGACCATTTCTCCATGTAATTGGGTTTCTAGTTCGAATAACGTTTCCTCTGTTCCTTCATTAGTTTTCAAAATCACCCATGTCATCAGATCACGATCAAATGTATATGAGCTTCCGTTCTCGACTGTGATGATAGGTAATCCATTGGAAGTTAATGAGGTGGAGGTGATTGATCCTTTGGGTATCGATAAGCTGTTTAATCGGATCGGTAACCCTGCTGATCTTCCTTCTTTCACATTCCTATTGAACAAAAACGAGAGAAAAATACGTTTGGAATGTTGGGAAATCTGGATGATCGAAATATGGAATATTTGAAAGGATTTCTTACCAAATCATAATCGTACCATGAGATGTGATCGCCATTAGGAACTGTACATTGAATTGTAGGATACAACATGCCGAATCCAAAGCAATTGTAGGCAACGCTCTACATGATTGACCAATTTTTTAGCCCAAGTTATGGGTGAAAGAAAGGAAAAAACAATCTGGGAGACTTACTGTCTACCAGTTGGAGTATAAACCAGCAAGGTACCATCATCACACCCAACGGCCGCATACGTAGCATTAAGTGAGATTGAAACTGCTTGTCGTCCTAGAACGTCATGTGACCAGAACTCTTGATCCGAGTAACTCGAAACAATCCGAAGTTTCACTGGATTCAAATCCATTCTCTGGTCAATATCTATTTTACAGGGTTTGAGAAGCTTGAAAGAAGATTTGAACAGACCTCCAGATGCTTCATCAATATTCCGACATTCTAGTCTCAAGTTGCTGTCTGGATGTGTGGCAGTGATACTCAATGACTGTTGGATAGGTGGGATCTCTAACCAAGCGGCTTGGGCATTAGAGCTCATTGAAGTTCCTACCGTTTGCCTTGCAATTACAGAGCGTGAGTCTTCTACCATTAGAGCAGAACCGCGTCGATTGGGATGATGTTCGATGACGGATTGAATCTGCCCATTCTGATTAGGATGCGATGAAGCAGATGTACGTGGTGCTGGTGCTGGAGGAAGCCCATTGACTCCCGAAGGTTCTGCTGGGGTGAGAAGTCCATCCGGGACTGATGAGGGATATCCTGAAATCATAGTAGCTTCATTTTGACCTAAGAAAACCGGTCTGATCCTCCTCTTGCCATTAGGCATGATTGTCATTTGTTGAGGTTGATTTGCGACTTGTTGAGGATGAACTGAAGCTGCACGAACAGGGGCAGCGATCGAACCTGCTCGATAAGGTTCGACGGCCGGTAATGGAGACATGAATCTTGAGGTTTGACCAGATTGTAACCTAGGTGGTTGAGGACGTCGAGCGGTTTTTTCAAATGGATAAGTTTCGAGATAACTTTTCTTAACTTCTGGTGAAGTTAAATGAATCATCGACATGATTTCATTGATCACAAATCCAGCGACATGTCCTTCTGAAGAACAGGCATATAAAGTCACCCCATCAGCAGCCCAACTTAAATCTAGTATATCTCGATCGAAAACATCATGTAGAACTAAGATCGGTGAACTGAAGTTGGTTAACCAAATCGAGATCGAATTTCTGGCACCCAGAGCTAATGCCGAACAAATATTAGGGCCTTCGACGGGTTGGTTCTTGTCCTTTAAAAACATATTAGGATTATATGCTGCTACTTCCACTACGTTTTCGTGGCCCACAAGAGAGATTTTACTAGTCCATTCATCACGATCGATCACCGCACTAACAAACACCGGGCCATTCATCGCATTAGGAGTCACAATATGAGCCCCATCAGGCGACCAACTCAATCGTCTAAAGAAAGTCGAAGTAGGACATCCCACAAACGGAGCCCTGATATCAGCTTCTAATTTCCAATCTGTCGTTCTCCAAATCTTCACGGTCCGATCATCAGATTGAGTAGCCAAGTATTGACCAACTGGATCCCATACTACTCCTTTAACAAAACCCTGATGTAAATCTAATCTTCTCAATAAGATAAAACTTGAATCGAATCCATCCCAAATCAAAACCAAATTATCTAATCCTACTGAAGCTAAATAATGATCATCATGAGACCATGCAAGACCTGTTACATCTGATGTATGACCTGCTAATCTTTTCCAAGGTTTCCAGTCTTCGATATTGGTTGTTTTTGCACCGAATGATTTAGATGGGTTTCCTGTAAGTGATCTGGATCAGGCGAAAAAAATGTAAAAATATAGGGATCAGTATACATTTTGAATGGATTCTTGATGATGATGATGATCGAAATCAAATCTAGTACCGAAACCATACCATGACGATGGCATCATCACTACTAGTAGCTAAAAACCGACCACTGTATGCCCATCTAACACAAAGCACTGCACCTAATTTCCAGAAAGAATGTATTGAGACGATCATCAAAAGACTGAATTTGATCCAAATCAGGATTAATCAAATACAACATACCATCATGACCTTCCATTTGAGATAATAACCTAGGAGCAAGTTCCTCACCACCATCTTCTAAAGCTTGATCTAAGATAGGGGCAGTTGACCAAATTTTAATCAGATTTTGAATACTACCAGTGGCTAATCTTGTTCCATCTGGATGTACATGAATCGAATAAATGGTTTGTGGATTGCCTTTTTCATCTTCATGTGTTACCCAATTTGGTTTGATGATTCTCATACCGTGTTTGATGTTGAGTGTTTGTTTTTGATTATGAGTAAGGATTTGAATTCATTCGATTTGTTCTTGTTGCGTAAAGTGCTTCTTGGATTGTTGAACTTTGATGATGAAGTTCTTGGAATGGGTTTTCATGATTTCTTTAAAGTTGTATGTATGTGATAATGTATGCGTGATTTCGATATAGTGATAAAGAAGAGAAAGTATGCTATTATCATGTAAGTTTAGACCATTTCACAAGTGTGAACCTGATCATGAACACCGATCTGATGGTAAATACTAAATACTGCAGTGAAGATTCCTGATGATGAATTGAATTGATCGATCAAAAAATATCAATCACCAAAAGAAAACAATCACTCTCTACCAATCAATCAATCAATCAATCAACAAACACAATGAAAGACACCAAACTATTATTTTTCAAACCAAAGGCACCAGCTGGAAGTTCATTAGCTTCAATTCAATTAGTAGTAGTAATCATCGAATCAAATAAAGATGTAGGACCAGCCAGTGGACTTGGAAAGAAACTTGGATTTAAAGATATGAGATCTGCTGCTGATGATGTGATCCAGTCTATTCTTGGAGTGTCATCTAAATCTGAAGGTATGA
>KZ148425.1:3322-15232 GCA_002157085.1 Melampsora occidentalis | reverse complement strand
AGTATCATTTGTATTAAAGGAGATTCTATGAAATCATGAATCAAAATTACTTAAATAAATTACATCAAGGACTATTATCAATAAATTCAACTCAACCTATTCTCATCAGTGATAGTAACAATCTCAAACATCAATCTCATCAAAAATCAAAACATTCGATTGGCGCCAGTGGTAATGCTACTCCATTAGTAGGACCATCTCGATATCATGGTAAAACCAAAAGAGCAAGTGTAGCCATCAGTTAAGTAAAATTTATCATCATTACTATCATCTTTTTGACAAACAACAGATCTTAACAAGAAATCTTTTTTTGAAAAACAGTTATTCGAATCAAACCTCGATTCACTCCAACTACTACTACTTTATCATCAAGTTCACCTCAATCTCCATCATCTTCAACTACTTCTTCAATCAATTCAACTTTAGATCAACAGAATCCAATTCAATCCAATCTTCTAAATCAAATTCAAGAAACTCAATTCAAACCTAAACTTTCAATCCCAATCAAGAATCCAAAACCAAATGTAACGTCAACTTTAAATGAATTTTTCTCAAAATCATGGATACAAAATTCAACAGCAGAAATCTTATATATCAAAAGATCAACCAGATCCAATGATCGTTGGTCATCACACTTAGCCTTTCCAGGAGGACGTATGGAACCCGAAGATGAAGATAGTCAGTTCTGTGCACTTCGAGAAACGTTTGAAGAAGTGGGCATCGATTTAGCAGAAACGGATTATGTATCAATCGGTCAATTAGATGATCGAGAAATCACAACTTCCTTAGGCAAGAGATTATTAATGATTCTGAGTAGTTTTGTTTATCTTTACCTAAAACCGATTGAAGATGATCAAGAACCTAAATTAGAAATCGAATCAGATGAAGTGGCTGCTGCGTATTGGGTTCCGATTGAACAACTCTTAGGCCATCAAGTTCGTTGGGGTGAAGTGGATATCGATGTTTCTTCTAGAATTTTACCTACCAAACATTTCTTCATCAAACATCTCTTGAGCCTTTTATTAGGCAATATGAAATTCCCTTCAATCTTACTCAAAGATAATCCTTCTGTAGTAGCTTCTTCTCCTTTTCAAATCCCAAGCTCACCTCCTAGACGTGATAACAAACACTCCAAAAAACCACAAGCCGATCTTGACCTTTGGGGCATCACTCTCGGTATCACACTGTAATGTTCAAACTTTTTTCAAAAATATATAATCTGGACTATTCCTGATCATACACTGAGTTTTCTTATTTTGAACAGTGATTTAATGTCTTTCATTGCCGATCCTCAGTTTGCATCAACTGGACGACATCTTCAAACACTCATAGGTCATAAATCACCAATCCCTCCCTCCACTCCGATCCTCACTCCACACAAATCAACCCTCTTCAGATCACCTTCAATCCCTCGGCTAGATCATTTGAACGCGCCACCAGATGAAATGACCATCTCAGCACCAAGTATCACTAGTATCTTCCCAAGATTCACTTATCCAGATGTGAATGCACTGATTTGGCTCTTAGGTGGAAGGTATCGTAGTTTGCTTCGTAGATGGCAACCTGTTCATCAACGTCATTCTCGTTCTCGTTCTAGTCTTGCACTCACTGCCTTTTATACTGCAGTACGTAAAGCATTGATTGTGGCCATCATCTTGAGATTTGTTAGCTTGATTGGCTTTTTGGCTTTCCTATTCAATCGACTTTCACAATCTAGGGCTCGTGTTTTACTTCTGATCTCACGCTTATTGAAGTTGATTAAAAAAGTTGTTTTATGATTTTCTTCTTTAAAATTGTTCTTATTCTTATGACCATATATATTCCAATGAACTATTAACTTTAAGCTTTGCAAAAAAAGATGTGTATCTATCAATCTTGTTCATTTCTTACATCAATATTCCTAATAAAGAAAGTAATCAAAGTTATTGAAATCATGATTATCAAAAATTACAAACTACCCTTGAGAGTATGTTTTATCTTACACATTGGAAAAAATAAGTTGTTTATAAATGTTTACGAGCACTTGATTTAAGTTTTGTATCGAATTGATTTGAACGGATGGTTGAATTTAATTTATAAAAAGGTGATAATTGAATCTACAGAAGAAAAAAACAAAAGGATAATAAGCCCTCTTTTGAAGGAATCAATCGAAAAAGAAGGTAATGAGAAGCACGGAATCAAAAACTTTACATTGACGATTAATTCCCAAACTTCTAAGAAGAAATGACGAATTCCATCATCATTTTTGATTTCATGTAAAAGAATTAATCTGATTCCTATTGGTGATAATTTTTTTTTTGAAAAGAAATGTTAAAAAAACAAATCGAATCGAAATCCAAAACAAAAACAAAATGATAATCTTTCTCTTTAAGAGTTTCGGTACATCAGATCAAATTAACTTACCACCTGCTGGAACCAAAGCTGAAATAGACCATTGATGAAATTGATCCAAATTCTTCAAATACCTGTCCGCCAAAAAGAAAAACACCATGAACCTTCGAAACCCCGATCCGAAAAAAGGAAGGAAAGAAAAAACTTACATAGATTTCGAATTCCAAATCAAATCATTCAAATCATCCAACGAAGAGTTCACAATCAATTCCAAGACATCACGACCTTGATTGGAATCTTTTTTCGAATAGCTTAATGGGTTTTTTTCTTTCTGTTCAGCTGTGGTAGTCGAACTGATGGATTCAAAGAGTGAATAGATCAAATGATTCTTGAGCTTTGAGGGTGGTACTGATGATGAGATTGAGGTTTTAGATGTGATTAAATCGATTTGATAAATCGGCTTTGGATTAAACAGTGGATGTTAATTTCTTTGAGTGTTCAATTTGGGAGGAAAAGTTGGATGAAGTTACTTTATCATTCGAGCCTACGATCACCTGTAGTGTAGTGAATCGAAGGAAAGGTTAGGTTGTCGTTTATGGGTTTTGTTTTGGCTGAGATGAAGGCAAAAAAATAAACAAACTGAACGAAGTAGTATGACATCTTATCCAAAATGTGTTGCTTGAATGACCTTGTTCGAGTTTGTAGTTCCAATAAGTTCGTTAACAAATCGTAATGTCAGTCTCAGTGACAATCACTCTTCACATTCAACTCGAAATTCCAGTCCGAGTCAAGGAGTCCGAGTACCGAATTTCTACAAAAATCAACCAATCCATCAACTTCAAGAAAAAGTGATCCAGATCACATCAACTCTTCATTCATCTTCACAATCCTCGTTCACACAATTGATTTCATCACTTTGAACACAACCATTGTCTACAAAACCAACCGCGTCTTGGTTGTATATCACGACAAAAATCAAGCTTCGAACCTAAAAGCCCCTGCTTGAACGGTGCCACGCTCGTTCCGCGAGGACACACGGTCGCAAAAGAATGTCCTTTCCATCGGGGTCCCAAGTCTCGAAGCTCGGAAGTAGGGAAGCATAGCGAGAGTCAGTTTCGATCCGACGACCTCTGGGTTGCACTCCGAAACAAACACGAATGTTTGAAGCAGATATGAGCCCAGCGCGCTACCAGCTGCGCCATCTCGCTGATGGCTTCTGGCGTACAGTCCGGTATCTGAAGGATTTGAAACCACTGAATTGAATATGAATGGCTTTCGAAATGAACAAGCTTGAAAGTGCCGAATGTATTACATGGCAATCACTTCTTATTCCTAAGCTAACTTCAAGACTTGTCCAGAAAATACTTTCATGATGGTATTAATCGATCCTTTTGAAACCTTTTTTCGAGCTTAATTGTTCTTTCAAGTATTGTGTTTTTAGGAATATATACTTAATGTTGGACTAGAGTTTTGATTTCATTCAACTTGTAAATCTAAAAGAAATTGGTTTTCAAATACAAAGAAAAAGTAACATTCAGGATGCCAAAAGGAGGATAGGGGATATGAAAAGTGATCAAATCCTAGTCGAAATCAAGATCCAGCTGTTGTTCTGTTTGAAGGAAGATGATTGTTTAAAGAATTACAATTTGGAAAATAAAGATTTGTGTATAAGAACAGAAAAGTCAAGAAAACCTTTTGATGAAAACAACCAGATATATTTTTTTGTATGGAATGATAATGTGAAAAACGACGAAGTAAAACTGCACAGTATAGTACAAAAGCCAAAAGTTCATAAAGGATTTAATGAGTCTAAAGTGGACTATCAGTATTTTCTTTATCAAAACTTTCCAAAGCCGTATATTCAACAGAAGATTGATCATTCAAAGAGTCTTTTGAACCATAAAGACTGATAAGTAAATTCACAAAGAAGTAAATAATAGCAGAAACGGATATTTGAATTAAAGCATAAGTAGGATGATCGATTTGTTTGATTAAAATAATTCGAAGTTGTTGATCAGTAGCAGATAAGAACATAACACCTGAAACCGTCAAAAGGAATGGAGTTAAATGGATTCTTGAAACCGTATTATGATGATCAGGAAGATAAACATCAGATAGTTTACTCAGTCCTGCGGCCATTAGTGTATAACCAAAGACGTCATGAACAAGGTTAGAGTAAGGTGATGATTGTTCATGTGAACTTAATGTCCACCCGGTGACGATGATAATAAATGCTGGTATGATTGAACGACGTCTACCTCTAGAGAGATAAATTCCAAGAGATCCAGTGATGGCCCAAAAGATACCAAGGACTGTGTTTTGAGTATCTCGATGTGACCAAAGTTTACCACCTGAGAAAAATAAACCATGTTCACTTTATAAGATTTCGAGAATCCAACGATTAGTTAGCCAACCGTCTTGATGATAAAATCAAATAAGAGTCGGAAATAATTTATAGAAGACTACACATACGTGAAAGTTTTAACAACACCCCATCCTGTAAGTACGCAAGAATCCAAAAACTCTTGACTAAAACCACGACGTGAGAGCCAAGGCTGACCGAAATGGATCATAAGTAGTAGGAAGATTCCGTGGAAGACGAACGCAGATCCCACCTGATGGTATAAAGTTAAGTGAATGAGCATTCAAAGGCTTAAAAATTGAATATGGGCATCGAAACTTACAAGCATGTGAGATACACATTGACCAGTATGAGTGCCAAAGCAGATTCGAAGTCCAGTAATCTAATATCACATAATCCAAGTCAGCCTATATATGAAGTTGTTCCAAAAACTGACGAGTAGAAGAAGACATGTCGATAAACTTACTCCACCCAGTACAAGCTGAGTCCAACTGACAATCGGAAAACAACAGCCAAGATAAAAGTGAAATCTTTGAACAAGATCACGAATTCCAGAATGATGATAGATGTGTAATTTAAGAAAGATCCCACAACCGATTTGAAAGAATAAGTACCACATTAAGATATAACCAAAAACCGAATGAGCATGAGAAGGATGAGGTGGTTTGCCGAGATGAGAATATGAAGGTAAAAGGAAACCAGGGATGGTTAAAAGTGTGCCGAGGATTTGACATGGAACATGGTATCGAGACTTTTTCAATCCTAAAACTACTCCAAGTGGAAAGATGAAGGCCCAGGTGATTGATTGAAGGACTACGTGTATTTGAAGGCTGAGAGACATCGACTAAAGAGAAATCAATAAGATCAGCACTTATCAGTGGTAGAGCTGAGGTGAATGGTACCGAGATAAGTAAAAGGTGAAACTAACCTTGTCATTTACCATGTTCATTGGGTCTTCGTAAGTAAAGTCATCGTCAATGTCGTGGTCGTGGGCGATAGTGTAAGAAAGCCAGCTGGCAACCAAAATTAATTGCCATCTGAGGACACGACTCCCCGGGATTGAATTCGAAAGCATTAGAGTCGATACGTTCTTCGATGATGAATATTTGAGTATATGTTTGCTCGCCTGAGATGGACTGAGAGTGGTCAGACTGATCAGGGAAGTAGAGAGCGGGTCCAAAAGAAATCCAAGTCAAAGAACCTTTGATATCGTAACAATGTCATGAGATATTGCAAATTATAGCTCGTGAGAACTTTCATTCAATTTGGCAGCTTTGAGTCGCATTCTGGATATCCTTCACCGCAGTGAGCCATCCAACTCCAAGCCTAGCATTGCACATCCGAGCATATAGGATGGCCTCAGGTCCGGTGGGTTGTGTTGACAATTTGTTCCATTCATATCGGGTCGCGAGAACTTCACGCGCGGAACGATGTGAAGAGAGAGTGTGCCTTTTGCAGTGCGTCTAGAAAAGGATTCGCGATAGGATATCGGTTTCATAACACGATATCACACCCAGCTGGCTTGTAGTGCAGCTTCTCGAGCAAGCACAGGCAAACAGGCAGGCAAACAGGCAGGCAGACAGGCAGGCAGGCAGACATCAAAGGTACTATAGAGATTGATCAAGTGGTATGCTTTGTGTCATGTGAGGGCAATAGTCTATAGATCGATAAGAGACACTGGCTATGAATGATATCATAGATTTCGAGCAAAAAGAAATAAATGTTACCAACACAAACGAACCGTTTCCTTCTCGCAAGTAAACTCAATAAAAAGAATACCCATCAAGAACGGCAGATACGGTGGTATAAAAAAACTTCAATCTGAACCCTCTTGATTCAGTTTGTAATGCAATACAATACTGTTCTACCGAGTCTACGTTGCTTGTGGAATTGAGGAACATGATTGATCTTCAAGAAAGCAACGATCTTGGTCCAAGAGGGTTGTGATTGGAAAAGGAAAACGATGAGAGGCCAAGGCTGGGTTTTTATAGGCGTAAGTTGAGGTCAGAAACTGTATCACTACCAGAACCCTAACCCAACCAATTTGTTGCTTAAAAAATTTAGACCTTTTTGGACAATACTCCTCTGATCAAGTTAAATCCCAATCACTCAAACAAACTTAACTCCGCAAAGACGCTTTCGAGTTAGGGGTGACCTGGCTCCCGAGAGCAGGCACATTCCAATATGGATGGGTAGGAAATTGGAGTCCCTGCTGTTGGTGTTAGATAACTCCTGCTCAAGCTCTTTTCAAAAAGCATTGGCATTTTTCTGCCTGTTCTGAAAGAGTATCTGTGAGATATTTCTGTGATGAAATTGTTGCTTATTATTCAATTTCCCATCTCTTGAGGTCACTTTGAAAATTTCCAATTCAAGCTTTTAAAAACATTTGATTGAAAAACTATAAGGTGTCAACGGTGATAGCAGTTCTGAATCTGGAGTATATTGATATCTTTTGTTGTGAAAAGGATTGAAATCACAAAGGTCAATCTAATTCACAAGGGAACTATTCCTCAGTGAAGCATGGAAAAGTGCTTGAGCTTAATCTGATACAGATCCTTCTGAGCTATCAATTTTTACACCCCAAAAGCAAAACACTTTGATAGGACAAAGCCATTCCATGAAGGACCTGACATGGATAGAGATGCAAGGGAACTAAGGGTGATCATCTATCAGGGTATAGATCACAATGTGAGGAGCAGTTCATAGTAACTACTCCCCAGTGTAGAAGGTAAAAGATCTCTCAAGTTCAAGCATATCTACATAAGACCTATGTAGCCTTGGCTCAAAGCACCAGTCCGATTTTACTGGCATGGTCTAGAATGGGACTTAGAAGTGTGAGCACTTAACAAGTCAGATGTTTATATCTGCTACAGTAAAATGTGATGTATGCCTGGATGGAGGGGTGGGCAGATGGGTCAAGGATGGTGGCACTAGCCACTCTTAGGACCATCTTGAGAGAACACCAACCAGGTTGGGAATGTCAACCAAGCAGGAGTCTGCAAGTGTCTGATCTTGATCCAAGAGAAGGCCATTTTGTGTTTTGGTGAATGACCAAAAGTTGACTGTCACACCTACTCATTTATTGATGACGCCGAAACATTCAGATTGGATCGAAGTGTTGAATTACATGTTATCTTACATTACAAAAGAACTCACACAGATTTATCAGAGAAACTTGATGATGATAGTGTATACACAGAAAAAAATGGGGAAAAAAAAATTAATCCTTCACCACGCCACAAATCTCCAACCATAAGAAAACCCCTAAATTATTGTAAACGATTCGTAGTAGCAATCATGACTACTTCTTCATAAAGTTGTAAACTTCTATGATCTACTTTGATCGAATGATTCGAATCAAAAGTTGAAGGAAGTGCAACTGATTTTTCATATATCTTTAAATCAGCTTCATAAATATCATCTAAACTTGAACTTGAATGTAAACAAAGTTGATCGAATTGATGTAGATATCTATAGCATAAGTTATAGATGTCAACTTCGCCAAAGCTTGAAAGATGAATGATGTGCAACAATAAAAAGCTTCCTATTAAGCTACTTACGAATGGTATTCTTGTTCTTCGTCCAAGTCGACTGATGGTTTGAGTAGTTTAGTGGTCACAAGTTCAATTTCAGATGCGTCTTGATCACCTGGGCCTTCACCATCATCTCCTTCGAACGTATTCGATGGGTCATTCATAAACCCATCACCATTTGAACGACGGTTTCGAAGTTCTGCTTGACGATCTCCGCTAACATTGGGAAATCTCATATGAGGTCTACCAGGAGATTGACCTTTGTGAGTACTGAAACTTGATTTCAATGTTGAGTTTGACTTAGTTTTTAACCATCGTCTAACTCCACCAGAAACACCCACACCATGAGGCGTTCTTTCAGCCGAGTGTCTGTGATATGATCATAGAAAGCATTAGCATATCATCAGTCATCGGTAAGAGCTCGAAAGTCGGGGTCTCACCTTGGCATTCTTTCCGCAATCTCGTTGATACCACGGCGACGCTTGAATGGTGAGAGAAGGTATTCTTTGGCCTGTTCAGACGCATAAGCAAGTCTGTAAGGCGGTATAGCAGAATTAGTTCGTGGTCCACGGAATCACTATCAACATGTTTGACTCACCCTTTAGGAGCGAACATATCACTGCTGTTCATTTTTCTACCGAGATGGTTCTCAGTACTGGTCCACAGCCAGGGTCTATAATAACGAATATAATAGTCATCATTTCCACGCTTCTTCATGACATCGTCCAATAGTTTTTGTAACTCGAATGGGTCAGACGAGGGCCGGAGCAAATGATCTTCATCAAACCATGAGATGTAAGAACGCTTTTGCGATCTTAAATCACTGAGCATCATCGATATCCTGGCCTGTTTTTCCTTCTCTGATATCCCGGTCGTGGAACTTTGTGCGCCTCCGGTCGAGTCACTCAAGGGCGGTAAATTCAAAGTTGAAGAGCTCGCAATAGATGCAATGGGTGTTAGGGAGACAGCAGGTGCCTCAATACCAAGGAACAAATTGATGGCGGCTTGTTTATCTGCATCAGCAAAACTATTGGCATAGAATCGTTTTAGGCCTTCGAGAGTATCACGAGCATGACTTTTGTATTGATTCCCGGTTTTTCGATAAGTTTGAAGAGTGTTGACTAGATGTGAGCCTCCGTACTGTAAGGCAATCGTGTCCCCGAGGTCATGATACATATTTGTCAAGATATCGACCACATCTGAATCATATGGTGTCACACGAGATTGTATGATCCCCAAAGCGTGTAGTTGATGAGCGAGAGCTGCTTTGCCAACTACGAATTGCGCAGCGTTGGTTCGACTAGTCATGGGTTTTGAACAAGAGAGGTATCAGGAAACTGAAATAAAATCATGATGCGGTGCCCGTGAAACTTACTCAATGCAATCTATACAATTTGTTCGACATACTCCGCATTGTAATGTAGGGCCAGGTCGGAAAAATACTGGTTGAGTTTCTCCGCTTTCATCGGGCTCGCCATCATCATTATAGACGGGTTCCTGTGTTATGAATTTTTTTGACTTTGGTTCAGCCCCACTATGAAAAAACTTTGTTCGATTGATGACTTCTTCAGCAACCCCACCCAGATAGCTAATCACGTCAACTTGTCTTGATCTTTGAGCCGCACTCATATCGAATCCAACATAATACAAAATATCTGGTTCAGTTAGGAATTGGTTAAGGTAATCGATACACTGCTTGAATTCAGGTAAAAGTTTAGACTCTCTTGGTTGTCGTTCTTTCTCTTTGATCAAATTAAGGACAACGACTGAAGGACCGTATCGGGCGAATAAATCATCAAAGTGACGCGCAGCACCCGAGAAATAAGGATCAATCACAGAAACTAGTCAAGTATGCAATGCACCTCAGTTAGTCTATACATTAGCGGGTACATAGTATTATCTCGATAGGAGATCCAGTATTGATCACGCCAAGGACTCACATTCAATCGGAGGTTTCGCTTTTGTAAGGGTAGTATCCTGGTTCCATAAAAGCGGGATACTACCTCGTAGCTGAACATAGCTTGTGTAACGTGGATTAGGCTTCCGAGCATGAAAGTCACCACGGCGTTCCGGGTCAGGTATGTGAAGGGCAGTGGTCAGAGCATCGCAAACAATCTGTTCAATTTCAACCTCATTGGCGACGTAACCCTGGAGAGTTGATTTACAGAGTTCATGAGCCATTGCGGTGGAATGGTAAGACGAGTAGTAAGATGTACTCACATCCTCGCTTACGCCTCGCTTCAAAAACCGCGCACCAGCAAAATGACGTGATCTACGTGCAATCACGGCTACATATACTGTTCGTCCAAATACATTCACCTCTACATCACATCGAAAGAGGAATTCAGCGCTCGGAGATCTTTCAAGAGGATAGAGAGCGATCGTAACTTGACTGATCCACAAATCCATAGATAAGAGGAAGAACCCAAGGACTACCACCCTCTCGATCAATAGTGTTGCCGAAAGCTGATAAGAGTAGATAATGGTTCCAAAAGAATTTATCGTGAAATCCCCAAGCTACTCGGCGTGGATCAAAACCAGCGGCTCTTGAAGATGAACTCGATTCTTCAGGATCAGGTCTGATTGGAGAAAAGGCTCCAAGTGAGGCAGAATAAGATGAAGGATGGGTGAAGTAGGACTGAAGAGTGTTTGTTAAGTCATAGGAATAGCTTCGTAGCAAGAAACGTCAGATCATACCCTGTTTCTGCCTAAGATGATAGTGCGATGATGCTTACCTGAAATAAAAGTTTTTGCTCAAATCTACACTTCTAAAGGCAGCCATAAGTCGTGCTTCTTCTACTTGAGTGTTTTTAGGAACTTTGCCTGTCACAGGGGTCAGCTGAGTCTCCTCACTATGGTAAACATAGTGCCCTCCAATCATTGCCACAGGCACTCGAGTTTTTATGGTGACGAGATAGTATGGACCGGTAAACTTGATGAAACCTGGGATCGTGCGATAGATTTAGTAATACCTCGTGATAGTTGATATACGATTTGGCCGACCTACAATGCCCCAAAAGGTATCGATAGGACGAGTGAGACCACCAGATGCCGCATTTCCCAAGGTAAGCTGTTCTATTAATGCCCTGAGCTGAGAAGCTGTGTAGATAGTGGCATCTTCGGCTAGAATACCAGAACGAATGAGATTTGATGACAACGATCAGCACACATTGTAGTATGATGTTGAAGAGATATTGATTTACTGATAACCAATTTATCATCATCATCCAAATTCTTATCGATCTTCAAGACTCGATTAGTGACTCCAGGTTGATCAGATCCAGTGATGTAAAATCTCTAAAAACATTAATCAAATGGATCGAAATGTAATCTTGAGCGTTTGTGATGACCGCATTGGATGTTATTGAGTGGAATGGAGCATCACCCTTCGTGTCTCATATAGAGAGAATCGTTCCAATGGACCTGGATGTAGACAGGAGGAAGGACAATCTCCTAATTCTGATTTTTTGCATGTTGGGTTGGTGTTCAAACTGGCTTTGGTTCCAGTGAACATATTTGAGAGAAATTAGAAATGCTGATGACGATGAAAGTGAACCCCTTTCAATCAGAATTCCAAACTTATCTATTCTCAACGTAATCAAACCCCATGATTGAACATACACCATGGTTTTAAGCAGGTCTACATCAGAGTTAACTGTATGTATGTAATCAAGATATCCTGAT
>MWRL01028072.1:0-15448 GCA_002157085.1 Melampsora occidentalis | reverse complement strand
GTAGGTCTTGTATGCTTCCCTGTCACTTGGACCAGAGATCTTTACCAAAGCGTCGTACTTTTTCTCGTCAAGTATCCAGCTTTCAAGCTTCGCAATAGAATCCAGGGTTTCGAGAATCATGTCGAAGACCTCCATAGGGAGATCCATGAGGCCCAGCGGACGAAATGTATGCTCCATTCTATCAATATGAATATCATCCTTGACCCCAACCAATGAGATTTCATGTTCTTGATCAAGTACTTCGTTCACAGACGAGAAAGAGTTGTGCGGAGCTTCTGGTAGGCTGAGTTCACGAAAGACACTAAGGATCGATTCCTTTGACCACATGAACCCTCTCGAGTCAAGCTCCTCAAAACGATTTCCAATGCGGTCAAGCTGTTGTTCTCCTGGCTTAGGGCATCGGTGAATTTCAGAGACAATCTCGCGCCAGATTTTAAGATGAGCTGAGCAACAATCGGATGGCATCTTGAGATGATGTTTTGAATAGCTAATCAGTTGTGATTTCAACAGGCTCAATGTAGAGAACCAAGCTTAGATGTACGATGGATCTCCTTTAGAAACAGTCCTTCCAAGACTTCACTTCAAGAAGTTCGATGTTAGATAAACTGGGATACTTTGATGGGCTATGTATTTTGTTTTGAAGAGAATACTCGTTAAACTTCACTTCGATTTAGGTAATACATAACGTGACCGGGAATATGGAACGAATGAACCAAAAGGGGAAACTTGAAGAACTCACAGATCGATGGTAATTAAGAGCAAAGAAAGATTATGACGTCATCGGTGATCAACTTCCTTCGAGACTCATGATGTCTGGTACACTACATATATGCGGTCAACAACTTATATCAAAGCTCCTTATCATCTATCCAAATGTGTTGGTAACCTAATTACATGATCAATTCTGCATGTCTATGCTTGCAAGGAGTGTGTGATGATGTTTTTGGTTAGCTGGGCTGCGACTGAGTGGTAAAGACTCTATGAGCGCTTGTTGATTTCTTTTTTGTACAAAACATCATCTCAACAATTCCGTAGCACTCTTTTCTCTTCATTGAAAGCTGTCACCCAAAAGAGATAGGAAAAGTACAACATCTCTTCACATGGAGGTTTGTATCGATATATGGGCGCATTGATTTTGATATTTCAAAACCGACCAGTTACCAAGGACTTCATGTGATCCGGACTTTGTATTGGAGAGGAAATCCAAGCTTAGTCGTTCTTCCATTGACTGTGTTGAACTGGGCTTTTGGTATATGGACTTCACGTCTCCATCTCAGCCCAACGAGACCCTCTTCGAATACCTCACCAGTTATGATCTTTTGATAGGCCGGAAAGGTACTCTTCACAAACAAAGCATTATAACGTAACTGATCACCAAGTTTCTTGATAAGACTGATCAACTCAAGAGTACCTTTCCGGTTCTCATCAACTCAATAAAACATGAAAATAGAAATGATATCAGGAGATGCTTTTCAGACATCAAAGAACACTGATTTGTCTTTTTATATCACGCAGTGTTTTACTGATTCCAACTTTCATTGCGCACACAACTCACTGAAGATTATATATATTTGCTTCAAAACAGCTTTGGCACTGCTACCTGTTCTTTTCCCCCTTGATTTATTTCTAAAAAGTTTGAAGTACTTATAGAAAGAATATATAGAGTTTTTTAAGAAAGCAAAACTTGCGTTATTCGACGTCATGGAGAATACTCATCAAGCTCATCAAGAAATTCCAATTGAGACGATTGAAGATGAGGACTTTTTTGACGTTTTGATTATTGGTGGAGGTAAGTTTAATATATCAAGATAAACTTATCAAACCTGATTGGATCCTGCGTATAAATGTTTCGCGATCCTGAATGAACTTTTTATTTATATTTCGTAGGTCCACATGCACTTGGACTAGCTGCTCGTTTACGCGAACCATTTCCAGCTTCTCTATACACAGACCTAGAACATTCAAAACTATCATTTCTAAGAACTCGTAGAAAAAGTCAATCAATCAATTTAGGTAGAAGTGATACTGATGGGATACATACTAAAATCTTAGCCTTGGACTCGAATGCCTCGGAAGGTTGGTTGGGTAGATGGAATGGGTAAGCATCATTTGAATGCAATTCTGATTATTGAAAACAAATCATTACGATGGACTGACGAGATCCCTGTTTGATTACCTGGATTTGAAGGTTTTTCAATCACCTTAAAATCCCTCATCTACGATCTCCTATGTTCTTCCATCCTGGTTAGTACAGAAAACTTTTTGAAAATGGATCACAATCTTCATTTATTGATTATTCCGAAAAGACAGGCCCCGCAGATGTCGATGGACTAGAAGCATTTGCCAGAAAAACCGGTGCAGAGTCAGCTTGCGCGACCTCAAACGGAGTTGAGAATACAAAACCTACAGTGGGACAATCTGAAAAGGGTGGTGATCGAAGATGTAGAAGATCACGAGCGCTTTTGGGTCGAGCAGTCAATGAACGAGAAAGAGCTTCTTACTTTCGACCTACCACTGATCTTTTTCAGAAATTTTGTCAAATTGAATTAATTCAGCGATATAATCTAGGAGAAGTGATTCAGCACGATACTGTCACTGGATTGCATTTCTCTTTGCTTCACGTCAAGAATGAAGGACGAGGTTATGGTTTTACTGTCACAACCTCTAAGGGAAAAAAATACGGAGCTAGATTTGTTGTTATGTCGATTGGACCCCAAGAATTTCCAATCGTACCCTCTTGCTTAGCTCCTAGTCAAAGTCTTACCTCCACCCATCACGGAGATGGTTGGTGTCATTCTTTGTGGTTTTCAAAAGGAGGAAACGAGGAGTTCAAAGCTTCTGTCAAACGAAGTTCAATTGACGGAGGTAGTATTGTGGTCATTGGAGGAGGGTAAGTCTCATTAGCTCTTGATTACGATGCCGTCCGAATTAGATAAGACAGCACGAATTTAAAATACCGATTTGGTTTGTAAGTTTAACCTCTGCACAGATTTGTGAACTGGCAATCAACAAAGGAGCCAGAAAAGTAATACTCATATGTCGTGGCTATTTGAAAAGTGCGTCAAGTCTATCTCCAGGTTGTGATATTGAAGTTGAAGATCATAGAGATCGATGAAATGTTAAGGAGTTATCCCAGTGGCTGATCTTGCTTATTGTTGGGTTTTCCGTAACAAATGACATGCCATTATCATTGACCTCGCAGCCAAGCACTACGATTTTCCACTCTCTTGGGTCACCAAATATAGCAATCTAGGTTGAGTTGATAATCTTCTTTTATGCAGCTTTGTCCTCTCGAGTTGGATATAAACTAAAACTTCGTTCACTTCGTTTTGAAAAATAGAAAAAATGAACTTCTGGCAAGAAGATTGTCGAGAAGGTAAGTTGAAGAGTTAAATGGGTTCCAAAATTCCTCAAAAACTTACCCATTTGTGTCTTCCAGCTCGACTGAATATGGTTCGTAAAGCTAGAAATGGTGGATCGGTTAATCCTTCAACGCTTTTTCAAATCAAAAGACGCATCGCCGAAGGTCGACTCAAACTTTTTCTACATACTACGGTACAAACTGCCAAACGAGATAAATCAACTGGAACTTGGACGCTGAACTTGAGGACAGAATCACCTGAAGCGTCAGAACCCGTCTTTGAGCGGCTGGAAGACGTAAGGTTTATTGTCGCATCGACAGGTAAATGAATTACCGACTGGTTTCTCAGTGATCGTTCCTCGTTAGGGTGTTGTGTGAGTTTTCTGATCCTGTTGCTTTCAGGCGGAAAGTTGGATTTCTGCAAGATCCCTTTTCTCCAACCACTCCTACAGCAAATGAGAAGCCCTGAACTTGATCAGTCCAATAGCTCTTTGAAGACAATGCCTCCAGTGATACAAGGTCTACCGCATTTAACGGAGAATTTACAATGGGGTGAACAATTACCTCTGTTCGTCATGGGAGGCTACGCGGCGTTAGAACTTGGTAAGCAAGTCACTCTGTGATTCAGATGTTATATCTTGTTTGCTCACAATTCTTTTCGTTGTTTTTGTCGCTTAAAGGTCCAGACGCTGGCAACTTGTCAGGTTCGAGAAGCGGAGCCGAGCGTGTTGGGTCAAAGTTGAATGAGCTACTTGAAGAAGAATGGTCACTCGACAACAGCGCAATTGATCGTGATCTCAATGCGAAAACCTCGAGTCATTCAAAGAAGGTATCTCATGTAAAGCGAAATCCAAGACGTCAAAACAAGATCTACATGGGTGCTCGCGATCGTCGAGCTGGTAATATCGGTGGATGGTTTGATAGTTTGAAGGAAATCGAAGCTTGAGAACTCTTTAACTTTGTTTTGATTCGTGAAGCTGTGATTTTGTAAACATCAACATGTTGTAGTAAATAAACCTTCTCTGTACTCTCTTCTAAACATCTTCTCCTAGATAGAACTTTCGAGATTCTGTGACTGCAGACGGCCATCTCTATCTCTCTACCCTCCAGGAACTCACGCTGCTGTCTGTCGCAATGCAAAATTGTCTACGATAACCCGTTATAACAGGTTGTCCTTTCACGTGAAAAAGTTGAACTAATCAGATTTTCTACATCCAAGTCTCGAAATCTTAAGCTCAAAATCGTCAAGCGACCTTCGGTTTTTTGATGAAACTGACGAGGAAATATATGACATACATTGAACTTCAAAGGATGATACATATACAAAATATCTTGATCAGACAACTGACCTCTATATCAAAGACAAACCAAAAAACTCCATCAAAAATACACCCGAATTTTCCATAAAAGTCCAATATGAAGAAGAATTAAAAAAATGAATGAATTTGTTTTATATCATACAATCATCTGAAATATCCTATACTTTCCCATCAATCTCTTCATTAACAAATTTATAAAGTTTAGATCCAGATTCAGGTCCGATTAAATTCTTCATTTCTCTTTCACTTAATCCACACAACTCTTTTAAATTATTAACTTTTTTCTTTTTAGTTCTTAAAATCTTATTTGAATTAGTAAGATTCATCCCAGGTAGATTTCTAATCATTTCTTCTGCTAAAATTCGATTCGTACTATTACTTCCTTCTACTAATTCTAAATTTCCACCTGCTTTATCTGCTTTTGCATATTCATCTAATCCTATTAGACTTGCTGTTGTTGTGTCGGGTTCTGGATGTCCTGATTTGATTTCTCGAAAAATCTCTGCTGTTGCATGAGGCGATGATGACCAAATCAATCGAAGCTTTGGAAAGCTGAGGGTAAGAAGAACCAGTTTAGCTTGTAAATCTGTATCGGAAGGCGCCTTTGTCACACCACTCCCCCCGCCCCGAGTGTCTTTATATGTCTAAGCATTTGAAGAGAAGAGCAGCGAGGTAAGAAGAATGTCTCCTAATTGCAGCGCAATTCATAGTGGATTATTGATAAATATGAAAATCAAATTACTTACATCAAGCGAGAAGGACTTTTTCTGATCAAATTCGATCAATAGGATTGGCTGCTTGTAATGAGCAGTCATCATCTCACATTGCTGATATCTGGAAGCCAATAACAAATTGAAATATCAATTAGCCATTTAGATCTTCAAGCCAATACATTACTTTGAAGCGCAACAGATTTTTGCTAGGTCAAATGCTCACAATCTTCCTGAATTGAAACTTTGGATCAGATCACTGATACTTTTTCTTTCGACACACATCTCCGGTGAAATAATGTAATCACCAACTATCAGCGTAGTCGGTTCTACAAGGAAGTTGGCAGCATGCAAAAGTGAAGGCAACGACGACCGAAACTCCCGCACATCTACAACCACCTAAGATACAAGGTCAAAATCCACATATAGCAGACCATTAAGTTTTGAATCAGTAGAAACTTACTTGAGGCAATCCGCTTTGTAATGCCTTTCCACCAAGTCGAGAGGAAATGGTACGAAGAGTTTCTTCCTCTGTACTTTCTCCTGGTCTTACTTCCGCTTGAAGGGGCACAACCATTGTCTAAGATAATGAAAAGCAGATATAAATTTTCATTAAGTATCACAACGATTGAACAAATCGAAGCATGAGTGAGAACGAACAGCATTTTCCCTTATAAGTCGCTCAAAAGCCTCTTTTTCTCTTCTCACACTTGACAAATAACGCTGCTCTTCCACCGAATCGCTGTACATCATAAAGTAAGTTTTCACATTCAATCCAGGGTTTGAAGCTCGATAACACTGAGAGTGAGAAAACAAAAGAACTGTCAAGAGGAGATCAATTAAATGATAAAATAATCAAATACGTACCTCTACTCTTCTAACAAAAGCCACATCTGGCTCATACATTACTATGTACCGAGGTCGCAATTCTTCCAAAACTCTATCATCTTCGTCACCCAGGTAAGTTCTAATGATCACCATATCGTCTGTTGATAATAAATCGAAATAAGCCGAAAAATCGTCTTCATTGAAATCTTCTACTATCAACGCTTGGCTCGTTGTGTCATCCTCGATCGGTTTCAATCCAGATGCACTGGTCATAGAGTCAAGTCTTTAGAGTTTGTTTACGGAAGTAAATTTGATCAGTACTGGATCTGTTTCTCTGTAAGCTTCACGGTTTCCAACTTACAAGTCTGCAACATCACCAGCTTCCTTTTCCAAGGCCTCAGGATCTGCAGCTCTAGAAGGTTCCACTTTTCCATCAGATCGACTTGTAGATCCAGCGCCTGCACCACCACCTCTAACTCTACGTCGTTTATTCAAAGTAGCCCCAGTATTCCGATATTCAGCTTTACGTTTAAGAGCTTCACTAAGATTTTGTTCTGGAGGTTTTGATCCAGATGCGAAATTAGAAGGTTGAACTGTCTTCATCGGATTTAAATTTCCAGATTTTTGATTTAAATTTCTCGTCATCTTTCCAAGTGATCCTTTCCATAAAAAATAATGTTTTAATCTACGTCTCATCATTGGTCTTACTTTATGTATCTCATCTAATTCTTCATCTTGAGTTGTGAGATATTCATTTAACATTGCACAGATTGATGATGATGAGCACATGATTAACACTGCGTTTCCCGAATTGAGGTCTTCTAATTCTTTTTCTGTATACGGTGATGTGGTAAAAGTCGAAGATCATAAGATGACAGACCTCGTCGCGTTTTTCTATCTCTAAAATCCACTTTTACTTACCTGAAAGTTTGTCAGATTCAAGACTGACCTCGATTTCCTTCAGTACTTCACCTAGTAAAAGCCATTTCGGTTGCTCTTCCAACACAGGCTGAGTTCCTTTAGGTAACCAGTTCCAATTCCACTGAGCCGGTCGAGCAAATCCAGAGACATCCATGCCGGCTTGCTCAGCCGCTTCCAAAACTTCTATTTCCCTCATCGCCTCTTCCTCTTCTGCCGTAGGTCCTTCTGGGCCAGTATTTGATTCATCCTTAGGGTTCTTTGACTTCTCAACATTTTGATATAACCTTCGTTTGGCTACTGAGAAGATCGTGTCTGCTGCACTTGTGAAAAGCCAGGGGCTCTGGTTTTGTGAAGCTACACCAGTAGTTGATGATGAATTGGCGGCCAGGATAGTTTCTAGGAACTGATAGAATGTCACGCAATCGAAGCTGAGGAGATATCTAATACAACATAGCCAAGGATGTCAACTCTTCGATTGGGATAGGGATCACAACTGGACAATATCTTGAATGACAAACCCGAGTAATTTGCGCAGTGTTGTGAGATCACCGACTAATTGTCGCGTTTGAGGACTGACTCGGTGCCAAATTGGATCAAGCTGAGCCCTGATGATCATATCAAAGGAACGGAAGAGGGCGTTATCGACTGTAAGATCATCCACTTCAAGCTATGAAAAGAATCCACTTTGTCAGTCAAAGTAATCGGATTACAGAATTAGATATAACACATACTAACATTCGTGTTGGCTCTACGGATTTGATTCAGACTAGCATCCATACATTCAATGATGGAAGTTTGAATATCATTCATTGCAGGACTCAGGGCTTGGTGTAGTTCAATCACCTTAGGCTTACGAGCCTCCAAGTCTTTCCTGACAGATGCATGAAACCTAGAAGAAAAAGGAAATTTCAGAAATTTTCAATAATGCAAATTTCTGATATCGAAAAACTTCGAAAACGATTTCATAAAACTCACCTAGGCCATATCATTACTGTACGAAGACGCAATTGAGTCAAGACTGTTTGTAGGGGCGAGAGTCCAAAGGTAAAATGTTCTGGTTCTTCAGAAAACGCTTTGAGAAAACCAGTCTGTGAATATTTCCAATCAAAACAAAATTGGAGACTCAGCATCACAATCAAGAAAGATTATCGAAAATAATGAATATCACTCAACTGTATTAGAGCTCCTGAAGACTCGAACAATAAAAGCCTCAATGGAGGTTGGCGTCACACTGAATGATAAACGAAATGGTGATTAGCTCTGAGTCGTGTTGTCATTTGGCTTTATATTTTTGATTTGGTCAACTTGAGCTTTGGAACTAACCTACAGTTCAGCATGAAGGATTACTAAGCCAGTGATCCGTCCGATATCGATCTTACGGCAAAGTAAATCGACAATTAAGATTCTAGAAGTAATTGATAACACTCCACCTCTCTGATACACGCGTTCCCTGATTCGAAAAAGAAACACGCCATCAGAATCAAATGTCAAAACCTTTGATTGGAGAGACCATGAACAGAACCTCACCTTTCTTTTGATCCCATTTCATGACCGATAGAAACCATTTGCATTCCGAGATCATCTTTTATACCTGATTCTTCTTCTACAGTCGCATTGATCACTATGACTGGTTTAGGATGACCTCGAGTATAAGGTCTTAAAAAGTTTCCAATCACTGAGCGCGCGCCTAGCCCTCTTGCAAGGATTATTAAAGCATCTTGTTGTTTAAGATCAGATAAAACTGATTCTTGAAATGGTAAAAGTTTTAGATTGGCCATTTCGTCCAAGTCAGTTGCAGCTTGCTCATGTAAATTTGAAGAAAGTTTGAGAGTTTGATTATGTATATAGTCGCGATCGATGGAGAATGTGTCGGGTGGATGAAATGAAATCACTCGACACTTGAAAGTTTAAGTAGTCTTCTCAAACCCATGAAACCATCATGAACAAGATTTACAAACCCATGATTGACATCCTTTAATCCATACGTTCTCACCACGAAGCTTGCAACTTTCTAAGCCGGAATATCAGAAACACACCATGAAAGATTTCTCAACTTTTCCTCAGTTGGTTTTCATTTCATAATTTTACGAACTCATTCTTTTATCGTCATGTACCTCTTGACCTACGCAGGTTGATACATCACTCTTAACTTGTTAAATCGTCTCGACCATTGTCAGATCTTCCTCATTGATTGAGCGTGGAGCCTCATAGACAGAGTTGCTCCGCTTAGATCACTCTAGAAAATAATCAAGACACAGATTTCAATTAATTTAATCAATCCAATCTTCATTGGTATACAAATACATTTTAAACTGATCAAAAATCAAATAACCAAAATTATGATTATGAAATCTAAGACAGAACAAAACAAAATTGACAAACATATCCTTGATTTCCAAATACCAAAAAAATCATAAGTACATTTCAACAATATATCAACTAAAACAATGCACAATTTCAACAAGATCCTATGTATCAGAATTCGATCTACTTTTACCAAAAACTCACCAGTAAATCATAAAAAAAGAACTCATTCTTCATCACTATCCAGCACGAGAACCTTTCTAGGCTTAACTCTTCTAGGTGAATCCTCTAATTCATCAATCTCATCTTCATCTTCATCATCATCCGCAACATGGATCCGAGAAACCAAACTTCTTTTCCTATTGACGATTTCAATACTTTTGTTTTGTTCTGAAGAAGTAGGAGAACGAGTTGGTGTAGTAATAGTAGTAGTAGTTGTCCTTCTACCTTTATCACTTTCAACTAAACTGCTTTCTTCTTCGTTACTTAGTTGAGGTGACCCTTCTCTTGAGACACTTTTCTCGCTTGGTAAGTTGACTTCATGTCGGTCTCCATCTAACATATCGATATCCATATCATCATTGTCGTCTTCGTTTGTGTCAATATCTTTAGATCGAGCGACCTCTTTAATCTTCCGGACTCTTTTCACTGGCTTCGCGCGTATCCTACGGGTTGAGACAGGATTTGCATTGGCTGCGGGCGCACCCATTCCTAGCATCGCACCTTGATTGATACGTTCTCTAAGGAGCCGTCTACATAACAAAACAAAATCCATCCCTATGAGCTTTAATTCTATTTGCTAGACTAAATGGGTAAGGCGACAAACTCTTGTTCAAAGAATTTCGCATCTCGTTCCGGATTATCTTCGTCATCTGAATCAGCAATAAACTGATGACAAAAAAAGGAATCAGTAAAAATTCACTGATGCGAAACGCATAACAAATTGTGGCTATGGATTAAAAAAAAGAGATCATACCTGAGCAGACTGATACTGTCTAACTTCCTGTTGTTTTTTAGCTTTCCGTTTCTTACGAGCAGCTTCCTCTTCCTCACTATCATCATCCAAAGCTCTTTCGTCTTCATTCAAATCAGCACTCGTCTCACGTAGTCTACGCCGACTACTTGCTTGTGTCTTACGTGCTTGTGTCTTTCGTTTCTTCTTTACCAATTCCGCTGCTGATTTCCCTTCATGATCAAGCGGGTTAAGTAAGAAATAATCAATAATTTTGATATCTACATTCAGTTCGGTGTGCAATCGGCTTTTGGGTATCGACCATTGAAGTCGCCCTTCATCTTCGATTCGAAAAGGGAGTGTGACATTTAAATCAGTTTACATGATCTCTTGGCAGATAGTTGAATCACCGTGCCCCAACCAGGAAAGACTTCGAAGCAGATCGAAAAGCAAACAACCTACTTTCCGTACTTTCCCAAGACAGCAGACGGAGAAATAAATGAAGCTGTGGATCACGTGCCAGGGCCTTTTCGAAATCTTGTTCCTCCGATCTGACCTCTGAAACCATCAATCGGAAAGATTAACTCAAGATCACAAGAACTCGTCAAAAAACCATGCCGTACCATGATCTTCGAACTTTTCCAACGCAGCGGCAGAAGGCTTAGCAAATTGCTCTTTCAACGCTTCGCTAAGTTCCTCATTGGGTTCATCAAGCCAAGCTCGAATATCAATATTTTCATCCTCATCTGGACTTCCATCAGTGATGAGAACAATTGCAGTCCGAGCGGCTGAAGCTAAGCGTAGTATATCCTTCACTTGCTCAACCAGATCAGGTTTGTTGTTATCGACTAGTAAGCCGATTGCAACTCCTAATTTCTGGGACCATGTTAATCCTGGCTTCACCACGATCTCGGCCGGAAGTTTCGATGGCTAGAGATGCAAGTATAGATGTTATCAATGTGCTTGGTGATCGTAAGATGAAATCAACTACTAACCTTTTGCTTGGATTTCGTAGAAACTGGATCATCGGCATCACTGTCACTATTTTCAATGTCTCGATTACCTCCCTTAGTTTTCCGAAAAGGAAAAAAACATTCCACCAACATGAATGGATTCTGTCGAATAGATTTAAAGAATTGTTTTAAAATATAATCAATTAGTTTCCAAAGATCTTCGTAAGCTGAATTTCTTGGTGAAGTAGTTCGATCTTCGAGAAGAGTGTTAAGTGTATCGAATGTGGAGACCTGAGAGATCCGTAAAGAAATACAGGATAACTAAGTATCATTGGATAGTAGTTTAGTTAAAATGTTTTAGGCACCTTGAAGAATAAGTCATCTGATTTGGCATTCACCGCGATCCGATGAAGTAGTCTTACAACTCGCTTCAGCTGCTCAGGATCCTTGAATTCCCGGTGGCCGGTCAGATAGACCAACAAGGTATTGAGCACCGGCTCACGAGCAAATTTCTACATGAAGAGGGAACCGGTCAGATCCGCTGCACGATCATTGGAATTCAATCGCGAACGACTGGCTATGTTGGCCCAAGTTCACATACGAGGCACTCACCGCTTGAAACTTCTCGAACTCAAACTTGTGTTCGGCATATCTCTGAGCATTCTGAGCTTCCATCGCCTCAAATTCAGCTTCTTCCTCATCTCCAACCCCCAACCCAGCCTCCGCATCCTCTTGCTCCCCTTCCGTCGGGTTTCCCTTTCCTTTCGCTTGAGACTTTTTATTAGCTTTCTTTTTACGAACAAACATGTGGTCCTGACTCTTAGAATGACGCTCAAGCATCTTCAAAAAGACGGTGGCGAGGAAGATAATGTTGTCAAGAAATTTATGTGATTGTGTTGTATAGCCTGATAGTAACTGAACCACGACCTCTAAGCTTGTTTCGTCATAGTATAGCTTGTCTTGTATGAGTGTAGCTGCGTCGATGTAAGAGTCGACGCCGGAAGCCATCAAGCCGTCAATGACTAAAAGCTGTTTATCAGAGGAGTAAGTTAATATCCCTGCACATTGATTGGAAGACAAACCTAGGAACTTACCTGGTGCAGTAAGCAATTCACTGCTGCATGTACCTCCACAGCTGGCATAGGTTTCTCCTCAATATTAGCCTTGATCTTCTCAAGAATATAACGCATACAGCCTGGCTCAATTAAACTTGCAATCAAATCAAAATCATGACCCTCTTCACTATCCGGAGGTATCCCTACACGTTTCTCTCTGTCTCTAAGAAGCAGAAAGTACTGAAGAAAGAAGCCAAATAATGACATAAATCGAATTGTGTCTGTTTCTTTCACTTTATCTCTTTCCATCTGAATATCCTGTAGAATCGAACCAAAGAAAGCTATTTGGAGCAGGTGTATCGAAGAAAAATTAGCTGAGGGAAGTCATTGAATAAGAATTGAGGAAGACTGACGGTTGAATGCTGATTCGATGAATTCAGTGGCGACTTTTCTTAAAACTTTCATAGCTTCAGGCGTGAGTTCAGTAGATGTTCCGAGCTCATCCCTGAGACGGACCGGCTTTTTCTTGGCTTTTTTACGCAAATCCAAGGAGTGTTCCAGAGATGTGTTGATATCACTTTGACGATGTAAGGTATACTTTCGATCGCCCTGGTGGTCCAAGTACAGCTTTTTTTTCAGATAACATCCATGTCATGACCATCTTTAGTGCACAAACATACCGTATGCACACTAATGGTGGTACCAAAGCGAGAATGTCGAGTGGGTGCTTTTCTAGCCTGCCTTCGCTTCTCCTTCTCTTCTTCTGCAAGTAAAGCATCTAACCTCCTGGCTGAAGCTGACAAGGTTTTAACAGTTTCTCCTTCCTCATTGGTCTTGGAAAAGGGTTCCGCATCGACCAAGTCCTCAGCATCTATTCCCCGGAAGAGTAAATGCCAGATATCAAGAGCGATTATGTTCCATGCGCCGAAGACGTCAAAGCGGTTTGCTCCATGACTCAAATGGATCAAAAAATCGAAGATACCGAATCGAGACATTTGAAGAATAAGTTCAGATTGTAGTTGATAGTCATCAGCCGATGTCGATGATTCCCCGATTGGACAAGGTTTATCCTTCAAGGCAACAAGATTTCGTATGATATGCAATATTAATGATATAATATTTTCATCCTTTTCTGTTCGCTCTCTGAGAAGTACAATCTCTTTGGACGTCAGATCTGGTGTCCTCCCTTTCAACCAGGGAGAGGAAAGGCATACCGTTTACCCTTTTGTAGGGAAGGGACAATAAGCCTGAACATATGCGCCAAGGCACCAGCATTTAAGATGTCACGTTTATAAGAAAGCTGAGCAGAGATGAGACCAGAAAAATCGATTTGTTTGAGCTCTCGTTTGTTTTCCTGATCCAATAACTCATTCATTTCTTTAAGCTCTGAAGCAATATCGATTGGCCAGGTAAGAGCCGATATAAGGTCAGCTATCGTCATGGGAGAATGTGAAGGAAATCGGATCAATTGTTCGAAATGCCAGCTTCAAACTTGAATCAGAGTATCACTCACAACAAAGGAGAGATACACGGAAATCCTTCTTGTCTTCGAGATCGAGTGAGGTGATAATCGGGAGTAAATCTCGAGGAAGGATCTGACTATCATAAAGCAATCGAGCCACCGTTCTGTCTTCATCATCTTCATCCAATCTCCAAAACTTTTTCAAATCTTTCAAACATCCTAAACATTCGTCTCCCAGTTTATAAACTTGTTGAAGTTTTGACTTGGGGTCACCATCATCTTCATGAGATTCCACGAGAATGTCTTCAAAACCACCGAGAGCCGAGACGACAGCTAAGACTGCTGGTTCGAGTATTTTTCGACGCTCCATTCGAGCCTCGTGAGCCTTGGAGCTTTCAAGCTTCCTCTCGGCCTTTTTGAGAGGCATGACGGGCGTTCAGTTGGACACAGCTATGAAGCTATTTGACTTCTTGATCGGAACAAACGAGCGAAGTATAAATGAGGAAAAGTAATGACTTGATTGTGGAGGGCTGAAGATGATGGGCGCAGAAAATTCATGTACTGATTCTATGTAGCTTGACTAATTCACGAACGCGTTCGCCGCCCCTCACGAGCGACGCGCCTGACGCGCCCCACGAGCGAACGCACACAAACACCACGGGTCAGCTTGGTCTGCTTGCGGTCCACGGGTCTTGTGTCAAGTTGATTCTTTAAATTGATGATGAAACTGTTTCTACAATCTTTCTTTGAGCCCTTGGGCATCAGTCCACTGGATCTAAGTTTCAGATAACTGGTATAGGAACTACATTTGCAAAGTGTCCGTCTTTTCATTAAGAATAAAGAGATGGCTATAATGATAGATATGGGATAGAGTTGGTACGTTGTGGATCTATATGAATTTTGTAGAGTCAATAGAACGCTAAACAGTCCAAGGTGTGACTTGTGAATTGTGGCATAGAAAAGGGAAAGCAAAAACTCAAACGAGACCTGGTAGGCAGGCACTATGTACAATGAGATGGATGATCAAGCAGGCCGACCAAGAAATTCAACCCATTGCTCAGTCGCTTGGGGCAAAGTTGGCAATTTGGAACCACGTAATTTGAAAACTATCAGAGAGATTGACAGAGAGATATCATCGCATCTTAGACTTGGTGACCATGAGATTGAACAAATTAAATCATGGAAATATGAACAATGAAAAGAGGAGAAAACAGCAAAACATGGAGAGCAACAATAGTACGCTGATTCACTTGGGAAGCTGTGCTTCGCATCTGTTTAAACAAACAAGAGAATTATGCTTCGTTGCATTCCGAACAAGCTATTGCAAAAAAAATGATCACATCATGGATCATCAATACTTGATTTGAAAATCATAAAAGGAAGGAAAGAATGCTTACTGATAAAGGGCAAACCCTTGGGTATAGGACAATTGAAATTTTGACTTTGAATGTTGCCGCATTCTATGAATCAAAAAACCAAATACAGGGAAGGTCTTAGAGGAGCAAAACTTTTGAAGTGGATTTCAAGTTAAGCTTAACTAAGCCCCTCACGAGCGCGTTCGCCGCGCCCTCGAAGAGGGGCTT
>KZ148420.1:9713-21531 GCA_002157085.1 Melampsora occidentalis | reverse complement strand
AATACATCCTAGCCGACTCTGGTTATACATGCTCCAAACATGTAATTCCAACATTCAAAAGCCCCCAATCACAGACTCTAGATAGGCTTAAGAAGCAATTCAATCAGGCTATCAGCAAGGAAAGAGTGGTCAGTGAGCATGGAAATGGACATTTGAAGTGCTGATTCTAGTCTTTGCAAAACCTGTGCATACTCATCAAAGACGCAGCTTCTGCTGAACATGTGGTTGACTGGATTTGAGTTTGCTGCATCCTCAATAACTTCTCAATTGAATTAGGCAATCTTTGGCTCCCCAAAGCTGCAGTGATACCTCTGTATGGATTGGGCAAAGGTACACATGAACCCTTGGATGATGTCCCACCGGCAAGTACTTGGTGCAACACTTCATTACAACAGTTCAGTCATATGCAAGCAGCTATTTGAACAGGGTCAATTGAAGTGGGTTTTTTAGCTTATCAGGTACATTTGAAATAATCCCACTTTGTTCCCTAGTTCCTCAGTGAAACTCGACAGTGTGAATATGAAAGTCTAAACCCAAAATTGAAACTCTTGTAAGAAGAGCAATCAATGAATTTTAAGATCAATCAATTGATTGTTTTTGAGATTGATTGCTTATTTTTCAAAAACTGAGATTATTTGTGACAATCAATTCATTCTAAGAATGATCAAAAGCAACCAATCATAATTACTATCATGTGTTTGCAATATGAATCTTGCTGATCAGTTGGTCAGTTCATAACGCAAGAAAACAATAGAACCAAACCAATCAATTGTTCTAGACCGAAATAACCAATTGTTTTAAGATGATAAAGTGTTAAGGACCAGGTGTCTCTTAAAACAATCAAGTGTTAACACAAGTGTCAACTTTATCAACTGACAAATGATCGAGTGTTTTGAAAAAGGAATGATCCTTTGAAATCTCATGTTTCCAAAGGAATTGATTCCTTTGAAAAGGGATTGATTCTTTTACAAATTCAACAATTCCTTTGAAAAGTTTCAATGATTCCTTTGAAAAAGGGTCAATCCTTCCAAGTCTCACTTGGCTAAAAGATGACTCACACTGCGACCTCTCAAATCAATTATTGGTTCACATAACCATCATAGTATTCATTTCCAAGAGGCACAAAACAGAGAAGTACAAAGATGGCCACAATGACCTTTTGTGTCTTTAGTAACAAAATCCAAAGAGTTAAGAGTGACTGAAAGAAATTCATTTTTTTGTAATATATTGATTGATATTGAGATACAAGAAAATCAGTGACACTAATTTTTTGTGTATTTGATATTTTGTAATGAGAAGGGATGATAAAAGAGACAACTTGATATCCAATATTTAAAGGAAGACGGCCCAGAAAATAGAGCCAAACATTTTTGTTGTTGAGATAAGGAGTTGAAGGGGTTGCTACAAACCCTTAGTAAGATCTTTGGCCATCTTTCTAGCCTTGTCATGAGGAACACTGGATTGGGTTAATTGTGCTATAATGTCCACCATCTCGCAAATTCTAGCAACTTTAGTGAATCCTTCTCTGTTCTGGTGCACCTCCACAGCTTGACACTCCTGTGCCAATTCACAATCCAACTTGAGGAGGTCAAGTTGATCTTGCTTGGCCATCTTTGCTTTTGTGGTGGCAAGAGCCTCATCAGATGTATTGTTGTCTTTCAAAGCCCACTTATTGCCCTTGTTAGGCAACCCAAATCTTGAGCCAAGCAAACCCACCATACTTGTTGTGGCCTTGGCTATATGGGCACAAAGTAATCTGTTGGTCTTGTTTGAGGCCTTTTGAGTTTGATTCAATTCTTCAAAATCAGATTGGCTAGGTGAGGAAGATTGAACAGTCTTCAACAGACCAGTGTTTCCCAATGATTGCCTTGATGTATTACTTGGGGTTTGATTGTTGATGGCAGGCGGCCTAAGTCTAGAAGGAGTTGACCCAAGAGCAATATTGCCGGATCAAGAAGGATTACTCAAAATGGATCTACTTTGTAAGTGTGAAGTAGGTTGACTAGAGGGTGGGGGTGTTGTAGGGGTGAGGAGCTTGCTAGGGTTGGGTAAGTCTTTGTCTTCATCATGTTCTAATAAGCTATAGCCAAGATTAAGGGGTTGGGTCTAATCCCAACCACTGTAGCTGGTTGATTGAGTTTTGCTAACAGCAGTTGACTCCAAGATGTTTGATTGGCTTTGCTGTGATCTGATAAAAGTTTTGACTGTGCTCACAGGGTTATTTCCTGCGTGTTGCCCCATGATTGGAACAAAATCATCGTAGAAAGGGCATAATATGTTCAACATATCTGCAGCAAAGCTGAATCAGTAAGTGAAGAAGAAGGATTATTGGTAGATCAGAGCATCAAGCTTAACTTTGGTATTCTTTGCAGCTGATGCCTTGATGGCCTCCTCCTGCTCTTTGTCAATCTCAAGATCTTTATCTGCTTGTAGCTCTGCAATCTCCTCCTTGGCCTTTTCCATGATTGCAGCGCCAGTTGCATTGCGCCAAACCTCTGCTGCACAGAATTTACATTCCAATTCCTCAATCTATAAGTAAGCAACAAAACCAAAAAAAGAAAACAGGAGTCAAAATATTCTCACAATCGGAGAGTCATCAAGAATCCAAACCTTTTGTTTGCAACCCTTCCACTCTTGGCTAGCAAAGCCATGTGTTTGAAGATACAATTTGCATTGCTTGCTGCACTGCTTCTTGCTTAGATTTGCTGAACAAAAGATAGAATAGTTTGTTGAGATGAGATTGTATAATGGCATACACATCCAGGTGCAATTTGATTGGGACTCTTGATCCCCAAAGGTAAGACCCATCCACTCAACTATCAAATCAAGACAAGACTTGCCCTTGGCATTCACATCTTTCACCCACAAGATTTGTTTTCAGGGAGTAGGAGTAGATATGTGAAGGTTCTTGAAAGCAGTAGTGGGTGAGGTTGGGGACAGAGACATAGCGTTTGAAGATTGAGGTGGTGGTAAATCTGGCATGATGAGTGTGGAATATGTGAGGGTGGTGAAAGCAGGGCTCTACGGCTGAAAAAATGTAAAGTAGGCAACCGGCACAGCGGTAGAAGTTGGCTGGCCTACTCTCTCCAGTTGAAGCCTAGTTTTTTGGCACTAATAAACTGAGTTTCTGAACTAGGCAGATTTTGCTTACTTACTTTGAGTACTATTAATGCCTGCACTCTAAATCAGAACCTTGAAAACCAGGTGGTGGGCATGTTTTCTGGGACGCCAGGCGCACCCAAATAGCAGAGGGTGCAAGGGGTGTGCCTTTGAGTAAAAAAAGTAGGAAACTAGAAAAAAAACTTCAAAGATAGAAATCAAGGCTTTTGAACATGCTTGGACACAGTTAAACACAGAATTTATGGGCCACACTGACAGGAAAGACCAGCTTTGAAGTCTTCCAGAGCATCAGGTCCATCAAGGTTGTAATCCAAGTTGCTTTAAATTCAAGCCTTGGGGACTACTTGTTTTTGATACAATTGGCTTGCAAGAAAGTCTTATTGCGACTTGTGAGATAATCCATAGTGTATGGAATCCATTTGGTTATAATTTTTGGTCTTAAATTGCACCTGTGATGTCTGCAAAACAACATTCACTCTCACCTTATGAATGGGTGTGCCACCCCCTATTTTCTAAATGTTTTCAGCACGCCTGGTGCAACTGGGCAGGCATGCCCACCACCTGACCTGCAAAGCTTACACCACTCCTGTCCCAATGGCCCAACAATTTCTTGTACAAAACTTTCAACTCCTTCCATGTGTCAGCAGTCCTCAATTCTTGTATGCAAAGTTTCTTGAGGAAATTGAGACAAAGGAAGCACAAGCTTAATCCAGAATGTGTTGTTGGCATGCTTCCTTTCCTTTCCTTTTGTGTCAACCAAATACAGAAGCAGCTTACTATCAATTTGACTGCCAATGGTTGCTAAACCCATTCAGGCTCAATCATCATTAACCATCTGAAAGATACACCATCGCAGCTTCTAAGCCACTCTCTTGCGAAACCGAGCTTGTATGAATCTTCTAGGAACCTCGATTCCCTGTTTACGATTTACTATCTGTCTCTCGTTGACTTCACATTCAAGACACTCTAGTGAATGACAGAAGAGAGCTCGAACTTCATCAGTCGAGAAGAAATAGCTGAGCGTTCCGTCTGCTCTCTTGTAGAATGCCTGATCTTCTGATAGTAATGAGGGCACTGATGTATATCCTGAAGATGGACGTTGATGGAACCGCAGTTGAGCAGCATCATTGATCGCGTAATCTCGAAATAATATCGTTCCACCTGGTTTGAGAACCTAAAATAGAACCCAATATGATCGGAGTAAGCAATATGAAGTGCGGGCAGATGTGAAAAACCTGCTGTAGTGATACTAACATCGATCAAGTTTTGAGCACTAGCTTGATGTTTTTCAGGCGGAAGGGCGGAAAAGACGAAGATACATGAGATGAGATCAACCGAAGGAGAAAAGGTTGCTGCTGATTCAAGACTGATCGACCTATCATTCAGTTTGTCATGAAGTGTTGGAGAAGTCGAAGTAAGATCAAAAACGAATGCATGAATCCGAGATGATTGATAGGATGGATGAGATTTAAGGATTTCGATGGCTCGTGCTGAGAAATCGAAACAATAAAATTTCGTATGAGATGATTTAACGAGTAACCTGTTAGAATTTAAAAAGACCATCAGACACTTTCAATCAATTCTCTTTGTTTCCAAACCTCAAAGATGAAAAGATAAACCCAAAGATACTGACGGCCAAATGAAATTACCAACTCCACATCCTACTTCTAGTATGACTTTTGTTTCGATATTTGTTGAGGACACTGTTGAATCTCGACCGATTTCCACGTCCTCAAGATTATCAATTCCTAATTTTCCAATTTCTTCAAATTCGATTGAAGTCCAATTCCGATCCTTGAAAAATTTATTGGCATCTTTGCTTTGTTTAGATAAGAAGTTAATTAAAACTGAAGTTGTAATCAGGAGACATTATAGATCCATGATCACATACGAGTTTTATAAAATAAGTCCCAATTCTTGGGTGCTTCTGATTTGAGTTTGTTAACCCAAAACGGTGGAGCGACCTAGAGTAAGATTTGAGAAGATTAACAAGAGATCCAAAAAGGGCATGCATTTATGCTTAATCAACAGACTCACCTGTCGATTTTGATTTAGTATTACTGAGGGTGGGTCTTGATTTGAGGCCATTGACTGACTTGGTTGATTGCATGCAGGCACTTGCAGAACTGATGGAACCCAAACGGCCAGGAACTTTGTTTGTATATGGTTTTTGTATGGCTTCAGACAGGTGTGTCCCAATAGTATGCGTTTGCAAATGACATGTCTCAATCTCCTGCACAATGCACATCCTTTGGGCATCTTTGATTTGAAGTCTTGATAGTACTTTTACTTGTTTTCATAGCTTAATGAACACTTTTGTGTAGGTCGAGACAGCTTTATTTGGAAAATTTAGTCCTCAAATCAACACTTCGATGGGGGACATCGAGATCGCATCCTTCAAGATGCTTGTATCTTTGGTAGTAGCCCAAGCTGGGTTGAAGTGGGTTTGACTTGTCTATTCGCAGTTTGGCATGCATCAGTACTCCAGATGCTTTCATGTCATCTGTAAGAAACTTTTCATCCACATCATATCTAACACTGACTTCCTTTCTGTAGTTACCAGAACTTGAGCACATCATCAACAGTCTCATGATTGACCCTTGAGAATTACATTAAAAACTTATTTCATAATGAGAAGACGTTCTTTTGGTGAAAAGAAAACATGTGTTTTGAAAACAAAAACTACAGTCAGACAGTTTCATGCCTCAAATAAATGCTTGTGTGATTCAATGACCAAATTATCTGTGATGAATCAAGTCACAAAACGTTCAGGAACCATCCCAAATGATCATCAACTAAGGAAGTCACAACATCGTACTATGCATGTACTAAACATATGACTATTGTAGTGTAGAACCTTGTAGAACGCTTTCTGGAGCTACATTTCGCATTACATCAGACATTCCAGCTTCAACTTCTGCATCAGTGGGTAAATCAAATTGAGTTGTTTTTTGTAATTGATCATACGTCTTGGTTCCATCAAACAGAATAGTATCCCTTTGTAGAACAAGATTATAAAAGCTACATCGAATGATTTGAGTCAGATGAAATTTATTCCTTGAGACTAAATGATCAAGAGGGGATAAGAGGACATACGTTTCCTGAAAACGATACGACTTGGAGCCTAGTATGGCCAGTCTTTCATCAATGGCAGACCACTGTGAACGTCTCCCGTTCGATTCAGGACATTTATGGAAGTGGATCGCTTCCATTCGCTGTTGGGATTTGGGATAGTCAGAATGATGTGAAGTTTAGATCTTGTTAAATAATACACTTACCAGCCATGCATAGCGCAACCTCTGCTCTGGTAGGACGGACCTTTCGATCTCGTCATCGGTACGAAACTCCGTCTTCATAGCGTGTGATCTGACAATCTACTTTCGTTCAAGGAGAACTTCATCAACACATATCTATTGGAGATCTTGATTGGGTCACTCACTCTGCCAATAATTTGTTTAAGTACTGGGACCGGGGACGTAGACGATTTACCGCTTTCAGGAAGTATGTTCATCAGGAGCTTTGGATGAGAACTAAATAATTAGAAGCCATACAACAAGCGAGCAAGGATGGTAGATACGTACGATGGCTCGGAAATTGCTACGTGCGTGCTTAGCAAGATCTTTGATGACCTTCAAAACTAGTTCAGATGGCTTAGGATCCTCGCTACCAAACCCAGGAGGCAAGTTCACATCTATGAATGATTTAGATTGAGATCTGATGAGTTGCTGTTAATTCAATAAAAAAAGAATAGACAAAGTGGTGTCAGGCCAAATTAGATCAAGATTGATGGCCTGGTGGCTACTCGCCATCATTAGTCTCTCAAAAGACCGGGGTATGGGTTGTTTATTGGCATCTGTGGTCGTAGTATATGCTTCCAAGGAATGATCCGTTATAAGTTTGGCCAAATTATGACGAGCCCAATCCTGATAAACACAAACGTCAGATGTGAATCTAAACATTGAATGTACATTCTCACTTACCCGGAAAGTTTCATTTGCCGTCCAAGTGTTTGTTGTACCTGACGAGCCGGATGCTCGAGTGGTTTGCCGTGCTTGTAAGACGGAACTGAGATCCTGATGAATCATCGTCATGTAGCACATCGTGGCATAGAAGCGGTTCTGTTCCCCTGTGACCTAGCATTGAAGATAGGTTAAACATGATGGTCCACTTCAAAAATTGTTTATTCAGATTCACTAACATCACAGGCTTTACGGGCCATCTCACGATGTGCCTCATCGAGGTTGAACGTAGTGGCGATTTCGTTAAAGCTCTGCAACGATGCATTTGACATGCCAAGAGTGCTCATGCTGGGCACTGGGATGAAAGGCTGAGCGGATGCTGGGGTGCTACTTGAGGTGGCCGGAGGAGATAGAGCTAGTTGAGGAAGTCGATCGGCATCGGAATTCAAATTGTAGCTGATGAAATTATTGATGGCTCTATCGTCCAATCCATCCGGTCCCGAGGTTCGTGGTCTTTTCGCGCGAGCTTCATCTGAGTCCATCACTGCAGGTGTGGTACTGATATCGTTCGAGTCTTCTCCTTCATCCTGCAATGGGCTGTAACTCGAATGACCAAGTTCCATCGAACCTGGCCCTGGTCCCAAAGACATTGGTGCCACTTGGCAATCAGCCTGTCCAAATAACTCCAGTTGAGCTTGAAAGCTTGCTATCTTATCTTGATGCGTTTTCGAATTCATATGTCTTGTATAATCTTTCATTGACCTTCCAGCGCATATTATGCAATGATATGCAACACTGTTAGGTCCGGTGGCATGTCGTTCAAAATCTATTGTCGAAGGATGGTTAAGATGATTCGTTTGCAATTAAATGATGGTGGTGAGAGGTAGGCTGACATTTTGCGACTATCGTACTCTCTGGAGCTCCACTCATTCTGCCGATTTTATCTGGTGGTTCAAAGTATAAATGATCAGCTTCTGAGTGAGGTGAAGCACATTGTTTAGCTCCGTACGGCTTTCCAGCTTCAACTACCCACATACTCAAAGGCATCGGAGGCAAGGATCAGTTGTATATATATGCGGTCTGATCAAAACAACATTCGTGCTTCGTGTCCACGACACAGGGACGCAGAAAGGGCATGATAAGCCTTTATGCGACTACGTCTGGTCAAGAACGGGGGTGTGGGTTTTGTATCATCAATACATAACGTTTGTGACAGATAACAAAATGAGTCGAATGAAGAAGATAGTACGACATCGGATCGTGATGAAGTAGCACAGAAACCGATGAAGATGTCTGATGAGGTATGCGAAGGAGAATGATGGAAAAGAATGAAACCAAGAAAGACAAAGGAACGAAGTCCGATGGTGTTTGAAGGCAGCTCACCTTCGATGATTTCAAATGTGAATGTCCTTTATGTTGAAATGGGAATCGATAGAGCGAAATACCGGACGTCGTCGCCACAGACAAACGATATATCCTTCGAAGGAACTAAGAATGAGGTCAAGGAAGGTCAGCCGAGTAACGAAATGCTGACGACGTGCGTGTGTAAGTAAAGTCAATCAGGTCAGTCACGTGGGCGGCGTGGCGTGAAAAGCGCGCCTCCGGGGAGCGCCCGGGGGGAGCGCCCAGGGCGCGCCCGTCCAGGCCAGATTTGGGGGTGGCGCGCCCCACTTATATAACTAGGGTAAATGGGGCAGGCAACGTGGATTCCAACCAACCACCTCAAGATTTCCTCATCAAAGTCCATCTGAAGCAAACACACATTAAAGTTCACACTCACACACCATCAAGATATGCCCAAAGTCAACAAGAAAGGTACATCCGACTGGGTTCTACCAACTTCTGCTTTTGGAAAGCGATGGACCGGATTCTACATGTCGACTGATCAGAACAGCTCCAAACACCGACGCCTTGCCAAATGTCAGCACTGCCAGGAGACGATGGATGGAAAACCATGCAAATTGGCTGACCATATGATCCACAAATGCCGATCAATCTCAATCTCACAAAAATCCGAATACCAACAGTTGATGCTTACCGAGGATGATGCAGCAAATAGTGTTTCTACTCCAGCACCCTTGATCTCCGCAACCGCCACAAAGGACTCTCTCGTTCCAGATGATAAGATTACTCACAATTTTGGTATAAAGCAATACTTCACTCCCTATTCAGCCAACAAGATAGCTAAGCTCGATGAAGAGATCCTGAAAGCGCTCATCACAGGCAAAGTAGCCTTCAGATTTCTTCACAACAAATTTTTCATGAACTTTCAAAACATGTTAGCCGTCTGTCCATACAAACCACCAACCCGACATCGCATGGTGGAAAAAACCCTTCCTCTTTTACACGCTAAACATGAAATTGCCGTCAAGGAGAAGTTAAAAACCGAATCAAACTTGACTATCTCATTAGACGGATGGACCGACATATCTAAGAATAGTATATACGCAGTTCTAGTTTTACGCGGTACTGAAGTCAAATACTTCATCGATATACTGGACCTTAATCAACTTCGTCATACAGCAGAAAATACATTTGATGCCTTGAAGGAGACTCTTAAGACTCAAGGCCTTCAATGGAGTCAGATCAGCACTGTAGTTTGTGATTCTCCCTCGGTGATGGTCAAGTTTCGGGTAAGTAGTCTAACATATCTGCTTTCTGGAATCCCAAAAATCTGATGATTATTTTTTGTTGTTTCAAATCCTACCAGAAAATTGTTTCTCAAGAGTTTCCGGCCATTTTCACATTACCTTGCTGTTTACATGTGCTCAACTTAATTACCAAGGATATCTTAGCTCATCCAATGATGAAAGAAGTAGTATCAAATAACAAAGAGCTTGTCAATTTCTTTACTAAAGCTCATTACTGGATGAGCTTCTTGGAGACTTGGCGTGAAAAAGAAGGCATCTCGCATGGACTCAGAACTTTCACCGAGACCCGATGGTTTTCCTTTGCTAAGGTTTGCTTGTGTGTTCAATCACACGAGCTAGGGTTTAGGAAATGTGTTGAAACCGCTGAAAATCGATCAATCGACAGTCCTGCGATCAAGAAGAACATCCGTGAACTTGTCTCCAATCGACATCACTTTGCTTCAAATGACTTATTGGTTCGAGTACTGCAACCAGTTGTTGATGCCATTGCGGCCCTAGAGCGTGCCAATACTACAGTTGGTGATGTGTGGAAAGAAGTTATCAATATGTACATAAAGCTCAAGGAGATGCAAGTCGGAAATGCCTACTCACCTTTCATTTCTCATTGCATCTCCACCATCAACAAACGAGTGAAAGTTTTTGAAGAACCAGCCTATATCATCGGCTTGTTTCTTACACCAAGTTGTCGAAAAATCGCTACTTCTCGCCAGTTTGATCTTGATTACATGAGTCGCCAAATTGTCAAGATCGCTAAGAAATGGAAATTCAGCAAAAACGAATCGATAAGTTTACTCGATCAGGTCTTACGCTACTACAACTCAGATGGTCCGTTTCGAATGGTATCCAAATGTTAGAATCTTCACTTTCTGGGATTTAGGTTATGTCAATTAACACTGATAACGATCTCACTTTAGGTTCATCGGCAATAGAATATTGGTTACGACTACCCGATTCTCCAAACACCCATGATCTCAAAATCTTTGCTATAAAGCTCTTTGAGATCATAGCTCATGCTGCTGGAGTCGAAAGCCTGTTTTCTGGGATGTCCGCTCAGAAAACAAAGTTACGCCCTCGCATGAATGTGACCACGCTGAAGATGATTTCTCAGATCGATATGAATCTTCGATCCGAGAACTCAAAACAATCATCCATCTCTTCATCAAAAAACAAACCCGTTGACAAACCCGATAAAGACCTCAATGACCACAATGTACATTTTGAAGACTTAGATCAACTTCAAGAATTCGAAGACGGTATTCAAATTGAAGATGATGAAGAACCTGAGGATATCCAATTAGATGAATTAGAGTACATTCACAAACTATTTGACATCAGTCTATTTAAGAATGAAATGGATATAGATCAAGAAGGTGATACGAATATGATTGATGTTTCTCCCACTGAAGAGGAGGATTGGAATGAGGAAGACCTGTTTTCGTGATTAACCTTGTATCTACAGTATAGGTGCTCACTACTGACAGTCTGACATACTAAATAAATAAAAAACTACCCTTATCAAAGGCTTTACTGCCTCTATATTAGACTTTTTTGAAAAGAAACCGAAAAAAAAATCTTGTGGGAGCGCCTCCACGCCCCCACCAAGGGCGCGCCTTTTAATAATTGAAAAGGAGCGCCCTGGCGCGCCCCAAATTCAAAACCCACGCCGCCCACGTGACAGGTCAGGCTCTCAGCGGTATTTCAAGAGGTCGCCCGCGTGGCCGCGCCGCCTGCGGGCCTAAGAAAGGGCGGGCCCCAATGCCAACTTCCAAGGAGGTTGGTTTCCACCAAACCAAATGAGTTCCATTGACAGAAAGGACTCGTCATTTTTACTGGCATGCAGCTTAGAGGTTATCTTAGCTTAACAAAGCCCCATCTGCGCGGCCGCGGGACGAGGTCATCCTTGGACATTGACTTCCAATCAACGACTCCCAAATTTGGGGTATTCAAAACTCCAGAAACTCGTCCCAGAAGTGTCAAGAAGTGACATCCAGAAACTTCTGGGACAGATCCAGAATGATTTTGGGTTTTTTGAGTTTCTGGGATCCAGAAGCACCTTTGTACCTGTATGTGCACAATCAACAAACCCTT
>MWRL01028025.1:0-11950 GCA_002157085.1 Melampsora occidentalis | reverse complement strand
TGAAAATTTTCTAGGTAATAGAGTAGTGGTATGTTGGTGATCTGTGTATGGTAACGTCACATACACTTTCACTTGTTTTTTTTCACTTGACGCTTCTCATCACTTTTTCTTATGTTCGGAAACACACATTTTCAAGTCACGAGTTTTTTCCCCTTAATCTTTCTTCTTTTCTTCACCACCTTCATTGGTAGATTTCGAGTCTGTAGATTCACCTTCGGTCGAGGATGGTGCATCGGCTTTGGCACGTGCCTCGTAAACCTATTCAAACAGTCAAAATATTGGGGGTCAGGAATCAGGACTCCACAAGCTCATTCATCATGTCGACTTACCTTGGCAAAGAGACCTAGACTCTTTTGTTGGGTCTTTCCAATAGCATCCTTGATCTGGTCAGCCTTGATAGACTCGTCTCCACTTTGTGCTTTGACAGCCAAATCACGTAATTCAGCAACAAGCTTGCTGACTTCCTCCTTCTCCTCTGCTGGAACCTTGTCACCGAACTCCTTCAAAGCCTTATCAGTATCAGCACAGACGCTGTCAGCTTGGTTGGCAGATTCAATCACTGAACGACGCTCTTTGTCAGATTCCGCATGTTGTTCGGCTTCGTTCATCATTCGTTCGATTTCCTTGTCAGATAATCCAGATGATGCTGCAATAACAATCGATTGCTCCTTGTTCTATGAGCCATACCCAATTCCCCAATCACGTACATCAGTCAATACTATATATATATATATATCGAGACCGAAGCGCCACTTACAGTGGCTTTGTCTTTGGCAGAGACGTCAACGATACCATCGGCGTTGATGTCAAAGGTAACCTCGATCTGAGGGATTCCCTTGGGTGCAGGTGGGATACCGACTAATTGAAAGTTTCCGAGCATTTTGTTGTCTCGTACAAGTTCTCGTTCACCTTGGAAGACCTTGATGTCAACAGCAGTCTGTCCATCAGCAGCAGTGGAAAAGACTGATGACTTCTTGGTTGGGATAGTTGTGTTTCGGCTGATCACTAAACGCATTTGATTGTTTCGAGAACATGATCAACTCAACACCAACACTGACTCCAAAGAAGAAATGGGCCACTCACGTCGTGTGAAAACACCACCAAGAGTTTCAATACCGAGAGATAGAGGTGTGACATCGAGCAAGAGAACATCGGTGACGGATCCAGATAAGACACCAGCTTGGATTGAAGCTCCGACTGCAACAGCTTCATCAGGGTTGACACCTTTGCTGGGTTCGCGGCCAAAGAGCGACTTGACGGTTTCGATCACACGCGGCATTCGAGTCATACCACCAACTAGTAGAACATCGTCAATCTCTTCCTTCTTGATACCTGCGTCGGCAATAGCCTTTTTGCAAGGCTCAACAGTCTTGGATACCAAGTTTGAAACCAAGGCCTCAAATTTGGCACGACCAAGCTTGATGTCGATGTGTTTAGGTCCGGTTGCGTCGGCAGTGATGAAGGGTAGGTTGATATCAGTCTGAGCGGTCGATGATAATTCAATCTTGGCTTTCTCGGCGGCCTCTCGGATTCGTTGAATAGCCATTCGATCCTTGCTTAGATCAATGCCAGTGTCTTTCTTGAATTCAGAGATGATGTGATCAACCAGTGCAATATCAAAATCTTCACCACCGAGATGAGTGTCTCCATTTGTTGATTTAACCTCGAATACACCCTTTTGCATCTCGAGAATCGAGACATCAAAGGTACCACCTCCCAAATCGTATACAGCAATTTGACGAGACTCGTCTCGATCAAGACCGTAGGCCAATGCAGCGGCTGTGGGTTCGTTGATGACTCGTAGAACTTCTAGCTTGGCAATGGCACCAGCGTCTTTGGTGGCTTGTCGTTGGGCATCGTTGAAGTAGGCGGGAACGGTGATGACTGCAATCAAGGAAAGAGCGGTTTAGTAAAGAACTCCCATTTGCGTAGTGTGACTACGCGAGAGGCAAAAGAGATTCCAAAACTGACCTGCGTGTTTGACTTCCTTTGTTAGGTAACCTTCGGCAGTCTCTTTCATCTTCTGAACGACGTAACCACCGATCTGACTTGGGCTGTACTTCTGACCACGCGCCTCAAGCCATGCGTCACCATTCGAATGCTTGACAATCTTATAAGGCACCTGATTGATATCTTTTTGAACCTCAACATCCGTGAATTTCCTGCCCAAGAGACGCTTTGTAGCAAAGAAAGTGTTTTCGTAGCTGGAGAATAGGAAAAGACGCTTGCTTCAGCCTCCTGGTGATAAAGGACTCAGAGACGGAAAAAATGGGACATGGGTGCCAAAAAGCGAGAGAAAACGGATAGCATTTTGAATGAAATTCGACATACTTCACTAAAGCCTGACGCTTAGCAGGAATACCAACAAGTTTCTCGCCTTCCTTGGTGAAAGCGACCACCGAAGGTGTTGTTCGACCACCCTCAGCGTTCTCAATCACTCTTGGGTTTTTACCTTCCATGACTGAGACACAAGAGTTGGTGGTACCGAGATCGATTCCGATGACGGGCCCTGAAACCTTGCCATCTGTTGATGACCATCGATTCTGAGTAAGTCGACTTGATGTAAGACTTGTTGGAGTTGAGAGACGTGAGAAATATGACGAGTTTAGAGAAGATGGCCTGATTGACCGGGATAATCGAGTGACAGAGTTCATGATGATATTAGGGAATGAATTAGGGACTTTTGTTGGTGAGTTATAGATCGCTGTGAAAAAGATGATTCAGTATCAGGAATGAGCTGAACGAAAATGAGATGATAGCAAGATGAGAAAGTGTCTTGTTATACTGACATTGGTATAGAGTGATATGGATTGTAGGACCAATTGTTCTGCTGAGCTGATACAAATGAGGTATTTAATTTTTTTTGGCTTGTTTCCCTTCGAACAAAAACCGGGGGGAACTTGAAAAAAATTGGTGATCAAGCTAAACTGCGGAAACCAAATACCCGCAGCAGTCCATTCGACACTTCTCGATCTTGCTAGAAGTCTTTACAAGATCTGTGACATTGACATCCCCAGAGAGCACTGTCCCTCCCCCTGTTCATTAGGTGTTTGGCCCGGGAAACTCCACAGTGGATATCACGTAGAATGTCATCAGCACCTAGCTCAAGTGTTATGCTCAGATTAAAATTTCAACAAAACCAAATCCACTCCACAACATTTTCACAACAAACACCTCAATCAAGCAAGAAATCAGGTATTCAACATCAAGATGGTAAGCAAACAATATCAATGTCTCCTCATGATTTATAAATAATCAAACTGATGATTGGTTCTTTTCTTTGCCACCGCAAAAATATAGCCAAAAGCACCCAAGTTTCGAAAGTTTGCGGCTGTCAAAAAGATGATCAATCCTAATGACTCTCGTTTAGCATCTAATAAAGAAAAGGCCGAAAAGAAGAAAGAAAAAGAAGAAGCAGCAGCCAAGAATTACGTGTAGGTGATCCATCCCATAAAGTAATACCATATCACACCTTTGAATCTTGACAAATTGATACAATGCACTTTGCTCTACAGTGCACCTACCCCTACTTCACTCTTTTTAACACATAACACAGCCCTTGCACCACCCTACCGAGTCTTAGTAGACACCAATTTCTTGAACCTTTCATTAACCAACCGAATTGATTTAATCAAAGGCATGCTAGATTGTCTTTATGCAAAAGCGATTCCATGTGTATCTGATTGTGTGATAGCTGAACTGGAAAAGCTTGGAACTCGGTATCGTTTGGCATTAAATCTTGCAAGAGATCCAAGAGTAGAACGTTTGCCTTGTAATCATAAAGGGACTTATGCAGATGATTGTATCGTTCAAAGGGTTACTGCTCATCGGTGTTACCTTGTGGCGACTTGTGATCGAGGGTTGAGGAGGAGATTAAGGAAGATACCGGGCGTTCCTGTGCGTTCATTCTTGATTCTCAATCTATCTTGGATCATGTACTAATGGTCTTGAGCTTTTCTCGCTTTGACATTCGAAAAATTAGTTGATGTTTATAAAACAAAAACAATACGCCATTGAGCGGCTTCCAGATGCCGGTCTTCCGTCATGACAAATTGAGATCTCTGATCATCATTTCTCTTCCTGATCGTCTTCTCATCTCAGTCTCAAGCCTTGTTGATGATTTTTCCTTCAATCAAGAAATTCATATCATTTGTATTCTTTAGTCAGGATGAATGGTTTTCAATTTCATGCCTTGGTTCCTTGCTGATAGCAAGATAACTCAATCTCGATGGACGCTTGACAACAATCGATTCACTTATCTCCCCAACCAAATGTGAGCCAAGTGCCAATTTCTGGGGATATTGGATTAGACATCGTCTTGAGTACTTCAATGAGTGTAGCAGCCTTCCATGTCTGCAATATATATATTGAGCTGTTGATTCAGCAAATATTGCAAATGGTCTAAAAATCAAAGAGCAATTGCATGGCATAAGACGAGATTTCAAGTCCATGATTAAAAGGTACATATAGCTGTTTGGGGAATGTATCTATAATGTACATTTTGATATCTATAACAATCACACAAAACGCTTCTGATACAAAAGCAAGAAATCTCAATCAATACAGCTAATAACAAAAGTATGGTGCAGAGTAGGAAGAGTAAAACAAAATGCTGATTACAGAGATGAATGTAACCTCAGTTTGTTTTAAAATTCACATCCAAAAAAAGGGGTATCTCTGAAGTTTTCTTTTGGGTCGAATCTTCTTTATTAACAGATTCAGACTTGGAAAAAGTTGATGAAGGCTTAAAGCTCATGATGGTCTTTTTTGATTAGGAGCTGCGCGGATACACCCGTATTTTAGCAAATGTTCTTCATCTTCGGATGTTAGAGATCGTCCTTCTCTACTTTCTAAAGTAGGATATAGCTGAGGTATGACGATTTCCCCTTCCTCAGGGGAAGAAGGTTTTTGGGTTGTAGAAGTGGGCTGGGCTTGGGGTTTTGTTGAAGAAGTGGGTGGAGTAAAGAGACCAGAAACACCTGAGGAGATCTCTAGAGATGGTCTGGGTTTTTTGCTTGGTACTCTGATACAACGATGTCCGTCCATGTGAGGAAACTTCGAACGTCCTCTTTTATCCATCAGGCATTTCAAGATTTCAGCTTCATCTTGATCAGATGATGTTTCTGGCTTGCTTTTGTCGGTGTCGGTTTTGGGTTTTTCGTCTCCTTGGGAATCTTTCTCTGAGCTTCTTAACAACTCTGCCACTGTCGGAAGGTTGTCTTGCGAAGCTGAGCCTGAGGTAGAAGTTGAGGCTGACATTTGGAAGAAAGTAGGAGAATTCGATTTGAGGTCAAGTCTTAGTAGGTAATTTAGGTGATATCGGGTATAAGTGAGAATTCGGTGGGTTCTTGATCTAAATGTAAAAAAGAGATAGTCAAAGGGGTGCGATGTTGATAAAGAAGAAGAAGAATATTTTATATACCTAAACCACTGCCCGTTTACGGCGAACAATAAGAATGAAAGAACACCGGACAACGGGACGCTTTCAACATTCTCTTACTTGTACAAAACGGATTGAAGACAAACAATGGAATTGGATCTCTTTGTTCATGCCGGATTCAGAAGCCATTCACCTATCTGATAAGTTAAGATGGTCATACTGATCAGGTTCTGCATTATCGTCTGCAACTGATGAAAATCACATAACAGGGTCACCTACTGATAAATTATAATTGTATTCCATATGTTTTTTGTCTGTGCTACATATCCTATTTTTCCTTATTGATCGCGTGGTGCGATTTGTTGCAAAGGTACATTGGTGATTGGAGGACATCGGCAGCTAACGTTTCCAGGATCCATAAAAGGAAAGCGAAGCGCAGGTGGTTTTGCAACAGGTCTTGGTTTTGGGGGCCCGCGCCTGGGCATTGCAAATTTGTTTGAAGTTACAATCATTTAGCTCCACAAAGGCTTCATCTTGCTTCATGATATATTTTTTTGTAGATGAAGTGAAGTGATATGTGTAATCTGAGCAAGCGCTTTCAACGAATGCGATAGGAAAATACGTATCAGTTGGTAAAAAGGTGAGCAACTTGGCAAGCAAGTCGGGGTACAAAGCAGGACTTCAATCTTGAACTGAACAGTGACTGAATTCAGACGGCCAGAACCCTACTTTTGCACATTGAAAACCAATATTAGCTCACCTCAAACTCACGAACATGATCTACAAAGAGTTCTTTAGAGGTTTCGTTACATGAACTTTGAGCTCTTTTCTTCTTGAAAGGAGGGAATGACTATACCTAGTGGGTATCGGCAAAGTGTACATGATGAATATCACTTCTGTCCGCGTCCGCTCCCGGCAAAAAACATAGCTCACAGCATGATGTGCCAAACTTTTTGCTTTCTTATCGACTGGTTATGGACTCGGATCCGGATGGTGTCGGAAGATATTTGTGTTGTGGAGGATCTATCGCGGCATCAAGTTTGATGTGCAGGATGGAAATGGTTAGGCGGGATGTGATATCCAAGGAGTTGAACTAAAAGGATCTGCTGGAGTCTTATAGAAATATATCATGACAGTAGCGGCTATACGTACTATGAATCTATATATGGACATTCCGAGTTTTGTTCATCCTTCCTCACTTTTTTGATCCTTAAAGTTAAAGGACCTTGCGTTCTACACTTCAGCTATTTGTGAGGTATATATCATGACATTCATCCGAAGTTCACTTACAAAAAATAAGATCCATAGCTAACGACTGAGAACATAGGAAAAGTGAGTCATGACCGATGGTCTATAAACCACTGAGGTTCCCTACAACCTGAACTCCATCGCCATTCCCTCCAAGACTCTTCGTCTGACCACACATCCTTCTTTCACTTTCTTCTACCCTCCCAAAACTATACAATTAAGTCAACGAAATCATGTCTGAAATTGCTTCTATAATCTTGTAAGGATTCTGTCTTCAAAATCATCGTTAACAGAGTTACTTGACTCAGACTCTTCTTTGTATTTGCTTACAGGACGGTAATAGGAAGCATCTCACAGGTTAGTTAAGATCATTAGTATATACTGTGACTGTGAACGCTTGACTAATCACACTTTCTCGAATTTTGATAGGTCTTCTTCTTATCAGTATGTCATTCTCAAACTGGCGTGTCGTTTTCTCTTTCTTGATCTGCCAGTCTGACCATAATACCATGATCAATAGCTAGCAGGCTACATTCTCGCTCGCAACAAGATAATCACACCACATTCAAGAGCCAGCTTCAATGAAGCTAACAAGTAAATTGCTTCCTATCTTTATTGATCAGATCTCTCTCGTGAACACAGAGCTAATGTATCAATCTCTTCACAGTTGCTTCTTCACCCCCGCATTCGTGTTTCAAAAAGTCGCCTACAGTTTAACCGCTGATCATCTCGTCAAACTTTATGTTGTCGTGCTGGCATTCGTTTTCATCACCGTTGTTTCGGCTATCCTAGCTTATATTCCAGGTCGAATATTTCGATTAGGATCATCTGATCGAAAATTTTGTATGGCAGTTTCAATGTTTATGAATTCAAACTCCTTACCCATAGCTGTCGCCACGAGTATGTTAGCAGGCATGGGAAGTACAAGTGGATTTGAATGGGGCCCGACGGATAATGAAGATAAGGTATGTTATCTTTTCCGAGAATGACAAATGAAGTTTTGCTCATAAAACTCTGTGCGAAAAATTTGCAGCAAATGGGTAGAACCTTGACTTATTTTGTACTCTTTAGTACTTTTGGTTTGGTCCTCCGTTGGAGTTATGGTGTCAGACTTTTATCAGTATCAACTGAAGAAGAGCAAGCAAAGACCGAGAGACCGAAAGTACGACAATCATGGGCTTCTTCAAAACTTTTTGGAACCAAAAAAGATCAAGTCAATCGCGAAGTGAAGCATCAAATCCCAAAGGTTGAATTAGATATTGTTGTTGATAATGAAACACAAAGGATTTCATCTTGTCCAGCTAATTTGAAAATCAAAGAAGGATATGGGAAATGGACAACTTTGGCTTTGAAGATTCTCGATATCATCGTTACCCCAGCAAAGATCATTCATCGATACATGACACCTACATTGTAAGTCTTCTCTCTATGAATAGTCCGAACAAGGGAGATGTGAGAATTGCAAGAAAAACTAAAGTAAATTGATCTTTGGTTTCTCATCCAGATACTCCACTATTCTCTCCTTTGTGGTCGTGTGTATACCATCATTGCAAACTGCCTTGATCGGCGTCAAACCTATCAGAGGGTGGGTTTATTTTCCTATTTGCGTGCCATGATCCTTTTCAAGCTTTTGTTAACAGATTCCTCATTCTTTCATTTATCGCAAAAACAGTGCATTTAACTTTGCCGGGAATGTGGCAGTGCCATTAACACTTGTGGTTTTAGGTGAGTACCTCAAACGACACCCGATGGCTTGATGCAATTCTGACCAAGTTTGCGACAAACACAGGTGCTTACTTTCATAAAGAACGACCTAAGGAGAAGCAAATTGAAATCAAGGAATCCAAAACAATCGAATCTTCAGGAAAGTTAGAAAAGTCAGATAGCCAGACTTTAGAAGTTTCACTCGAGTCACAAATCCCTGTACCATCTTCCAAGGTCTCAGATCGAACCATCATGATCATCGCAATTGTTGCTCGTCAATTACTTGCTCCTTTAGCTTTAATTCCACTTCTTTACTTCATCCCACGAGCCCTTCCACAATCTGCAAAAGGCAACATGGACGGTAGCGTATTGGACGACCCTTGTTTTGTTTTAGTGATGGCTTTACTCATTGGATCACCTCCAGCAATCACCTTAGTACAGATGACTAATTCAAATAGATTTCCTGTTGGATCGGTTGCTCATGCAAAGCAAGAATTCAGGAATCATCGAATTCAAAATTTGATCTCAAGAACTCTATTAGGATCATATGTTTTTGTCACGCCAATACTTATTATCATAGTCGCAATGGCAGCGGTACTGATTGTACAAGCGAACTCTTCATAGATTTTAAGATTTTTGCATTTGTCCTAGACACCCATCTTGGACACTTACATATGTATATAACTAAACTTGCTTTTGTGTTCTTTTCTTCGTCTTTTCAATAATCTTTCCATTCCATTTTGTTGTTTCATCGTCTTGAACTTGGGTTTAGAGATTAGAGGATTATTCCTCAAGGTTAATATGTTCATCGCCTACTCGGATTTAGCCTTTGCATTGTATTTTTCTTTTCATGGTACATATTCAAATGAACGGGTAGATTTATCATACTGATCTCTTATGTATCAAAATCCATTGAAATGAGAAAATGAGTAGATCAACCTTTCTCAACCTCATCACAATGCATTTGCACAACCTCCCTCATTACTTTCTTACCCAGACAGTTTTTCATTTTTCTATGCATTTGTTCTGGTTTTTGTAAACAGATCGTCACCGTCTTCTTAGAGAGATTGGAAAGAGAGAAGATACAAATCACAAGAGTACTATGTCCATCCAGTCTTTCTATAGGATAGATCATCCAATCTATATCTATCAAATTTACCTTTATCTCAAACTCATACTTAGAACATCCACCTATTAAAACTTCGCATGCCCATCTCTCACCCGTGTTCTGTCAACTCGTTATTCGAATCTTTACTTGCGCTTTCCTGTTAGTCAGAAGTGGTAATCAAAACTTCGATCATGACGTACAATCCTAGGATCGAACGTCAAATTCTTGGTCGGTTCCCAAATAGGTTCTACATCTGGTCCTTCAATATCACCTGCACCATCCCATCCCCAACACCAAACTATCGCAAAAACATAGGCTTATTATATTAGGAATACATCAAAACTTAATATGAAATCGAAAAAAACTTACCATAGTCAGGTTCAGGTTGCATTTCTAATGCTTCACTTTCTTCTTGACGAAATAGTCGATCATGAGGTCCAAACCAAGACCGATCTTGTGGATCAGCCGTTGGATCATCTGGTGCACCACCTAATCTTGTATAACCTCTAATCACCGTCAAGTTCTTTCGTTCAGGATGGATAATCTTCCAAACTTTCTGTGAACATCGGGTTTCATTCAAATTCAGTTTTAGAAACAGACACCAATGAAATGAACCCAAAGAAAACAGGATTTTATCATACATTGTCATAAGCCAATTTGACCCTAGGTACCATTACAATTCGACCGTATCCAGCGTTCCAATAATCGTTACAGATCAAACTACATTCAGAAGCACTACATTCCCCTTCACTCAGTTTTGCCATTCGGAATCTTACACGTGGATGAGCATAGAGAGGTGCAGGATCTAGGATAGCGATCCCATTCCAGCAAGATTGAACTTGGATAGGTAAATGACGTTCAAATCGATGTTGAGAAGGTGGATCTCGAAAAATTGACTCAAAGGGTGCATTCTCCAAAGCAGTTCCATTGATATCACGTGCTACCCAATCTGAAATGATTCATTCGAATCATATTGAGGTCAGTTTCATTCTTTTACATTTTGGATACAATCCTTTGATTGACGAAAAAATATGGTTACATGAACAAAAAGATCCTTACTATCATAAAAGACGGGCTGAGCGATTTCATCATGAAAGATGTAGTCTGCACCACATGTGATACCGGCATTCTGCCTTCTGCTTTGCCAAATCAATTCGAGTAAATCGTCTGTACATGGCAAAACATCACTAGCAAACAAAATAAAGAGCAATGATATCAGTCTGAAAGCTTTGACAAGAACAGATATATTTCGGGAGATTAATAAAAAGCTGAAGTGAGGAGCAAAATTCAACTCACTTCATAAAGATTACTGTATCAAACAATTCACCTTCTGAATCTCTTAATTCTTGTAAAGGAGCCAATGCAGCATTACGAACTTCAGCAAGATATTCAATCCGATGATGAAAAGCTCCTCTAGTTCTCAAACTTGTCCTAATCACCACACGCATTCCTACTGATCGACTCAATCCATCGAACAATCTTAAGAGGGCCTTAGTCTGATCCGAACTTCCGTTCTCATAAACCGATACAAACACGTTTTGGAATCCAAGAATAGCAGAAACCTTGAACATGGTTGAGAAGAGGTCCGGAATCACATCGAAAGAGTTGTAAAGATTGATGGCAAAGAAGTATTTGTGACCAGTACCTTTTCGATGAACAGCTTTGTTGCCTGGATTAGAAGTTGATGATTGCGAACCTGGTTCCGAAATTTGAGATCGACGAGCTTTGAGCTTCAGCTTAGAATGACCTTTTGCGTCTGTTATTCCTTCATACTCTCCTTCAGGTTGAGGACGACCTGGAAGAATATGTTGTAATAGATGAAGTGGACTAGCAGGCTTGTGACGAGGGTTGTAACCAATCAAAGGTTCATATCGTTCATAGACTTGCCGCCGATAAGCACGTTGAGCTTTCATTGTACAGGTACGAGTGTGATGTCCGGTAAGGGTGGAGAGAAGTTCAAAGACTCGAAGTCGTTGTTCGAGTGATGGGTTAGGTACAGAGAATTTAGGTGGAGCTGTCCTCGAATGTGTCCACGTGGGTACACTTGTTCCACCACGCCATCTTGGAGCAGATTCTGACTAGAAAAACACAATCAAACAATCAAACCCAAAAAGACATCATTAAACTTTGCTTCACATCAAAAAACTGTTCAAGAAGATCCAGTGAGACTCCACTTACACCACCCCCACTCAACATCGATGCACAAAACAAGCCCACCATGACACCCACCATCAAACTAGCCAGAGCTGGCAATTTAGACTTGAGATAATTTAGAATGACAGTCGAATTGAAAGTTTGATCGATAGGCATTCCACTTGAGTTAGTACGAATATGACTTGGATGATTAGGTGCGTTAGATTGACGTCTTCTTCTGACTGTTAATGGAGTTTCTTCTGGAAATGGATTAGATGATGAAGATGAACCGAATGCTGGAGAAGGTGGAGCTTGAGACATGATGAAGAATGAGAATAGGTTTTTGTAAAAAGAAGATTGGTCAAGAAGGATGAATG
>KZ148405.1:2117-14688 GCA_002157085.1 Melampsora occidentalis | reverse complement strand
AATTGTTCAGTGAATAATCCAGGTGTCAGGTCTATTTGGTATTGCCTGAATGACTCTATTCTAGTCCTTATAGATTGTGATTTTTCTTGTTCTTTTCCCAATATACAAAACTATGTGTTGACTATCAATATTGCAAAATGAGCAGTGCCAATTGTGGGTTTTGGTATATCCAGATGACATTCATTTGTCCATATGCTTGGTATTGCTCCTTCCTATTTGCCTCTGAAAATAACAAAGATACACTTCATTCAGAACTTACAAGGCGTATCCTCAAATTTCCAAAACACTAGGCAGAAAACATGATCATGTAATGCATAATGACAATGTAGCCCCATCAATAAGTTTAGTATCTATACATTTCAAATCTCATTGGAAGAGATAAGAATAATTTCATTTGGGCTCAGCCTGTCAGTCCTCAAACAATATCAATAAATGATCACCACATTTGCTGAACATTGTGGTGCCAAATGAATTCGAATTACTTACTTCAAGGTCTTCCATAGGCAAGGGGTGGAGTATGAGGGGCCAGGGCTGATTGATTTGGGTCACCAAATAAGAGGGACCAGGATCAAACAATTTCCAACTTGATTTAACACAGAAAGCAAGTACATGAATCATTCCCTAACCGTATACATACTACCACATCATCAAATCATCTTTCGCACACGTACATGATTGACAGCTAGCGGACTTTCTTATTCAGACCTAAAACCTTCAATAATTTGTTAACCAGGCAAACAATGAAATTCCCATACACAATTGACCTATTGCATTGACATTGATCTCATCAAGTAATTTGTTTACTTATGCAGAATCATTGAATTCACGGCAGGGGCAAATGTCTCAATCCAAATTTCATCCATTGGTAAAAACATAAGATCCATCACAAGAGCCAAAATTTACTTGATTCAAACATATTATTGATTTGATTCATTCAGAAAACCATTTGTTATTGTCTCACGCTACACTAGAATGACAACAACAAGCAAGGAAGATGTTTTCAATGAAACCATCACTGTGATTCTGGAAGCAACAGGTTCAAATATCTGGTCTCGCTTGGGACTCAATCTGTCAGTTGAATTCTCCCAAGATGTTGCCTTCACGACAATTCACAAATCTCCAAGCGTCAGGTGACTGTCAACAAAGATGAATGTGAATCTCATTGGAAAATTGAGTGTTCTTTTGCATCTACAGGGAGGAAGATGACAGAGAAATATCACTATCATGGTTGGACCTATGCAACCATTCAACCAATTTGGTTATTAAATTCGGCCTTCAAAACTACAAGTCACCAAATGCGCTTCAGGTTTTGAGCGGTAGTTGGGCAAATACAAAGAGAATTTGCCTTCAAGAAAAGTGATTACCATGAGTCAGATTAGTATTCCTGAATTAATTCACATATAACGTCACAGTTTCATCATCAAATTGATTTCAAATTTCCCCTCAAAGCTTTATTAATTGAGATCAAGAAGAGTTGCAGTGATATATCTTCAGGCAGACAACTCAACAATCCTGAAGAACTTACAAAAGCACTTCTTCTTTGTTTACTTTTTCTCCCGCCTAAACAGACTTTTGTTTGTCAACAAAAGCAGAAAGATTCATAATTGTTAGTTGCAATTTATGACTTTGCACTATCCTATAGAACGTTGAACATCCAATAATCAAAACATCAATAATAGTAAAAGTCATTGCACCAATACAATAGTCATAGCAAAGCGACAAAAATCATTTCCATTGAATATATTATTGAAACTTGCTCTTTCCAATAGCCAAGATCCAAGTTGTGTTGAAGCAATTTGCAGGATGAAATAGTCATTTCTTCCACTCTATCTTGAGAAAATTTAGTTAAAAGAGTTCCTGCCGCAGGTCTGCTGTGTTGCTTCCATTCCTGTTTTACAAAAAATAACCACTCACGCTAATGATCTTCAATTTTTGGCACCTCTCAATCTCAGAATAGCCTTTTGACAAACATGAAAGAAAGCCAGAGACATGTATGTTTTAGTTTGTTGAGTTGACATGAGAGGGATTTTCAACAATCAATGTTCTGACTTTTTTATCAAATTAAACAACAAAAATGAATTGTCCAAGAGCACGTGAAGGAGGCCCGGCAGGTGTGTCTGAGGCCCTTGGAACCGAGGCACAGCTGCTCCGCTGCTTTCCAAACAAGCTGCCGTTCATCGTTGGCTGTGAAGGTGAACAATGTTAAGCCTGTGGCACCTTCACATGGAAAATTGAACACTGCCTCACAGATGCCAATCATCTGACAGCAACTTATTCCAATTGCTGCCAACAAGGAGCTGTTGATCTACCTTTGCAGTACTTCCCTGAGGATGTTGGTGAACAAGTTTCCAAGTTCTTCCAGGCCCTTTTGGGTGGAGTTGATGAATTGGGGACAGTCATACTCTTCTAATGATAATGATTGAGTGCTAACCATGTATGCAACCAATTCCCAGTTGCCCAAGATTTCTGAGTTCTCATTCAAAAGTACAACAATGCCTTATCTTTCACGTCACTTGGTGTCAAAATTGACAGGACAGTGGCTGGGCAACAAGGGGTTTGTGTTTTCAGACTCTCAGGCCAGTTATCTCACTTAATGAGCTCCCTCATGCAATCACCCAAAGAGGAACCTGGATTTGCCCAAGTCTTCATTTACAGTGACAATGACAATGACAAAGCACATCTTTGTATCTGTTGGTGTGGTAAAAATTCAAGTTTCAGAATTTTAATGGCTTTTCAATGTTTGCTAGATGACCAAAATCCTTACGCCCAAGTGTTCAGGTCAGCTGCAGCTACCTGAAATGATTGCAATACTCACACGCTGCAAATCAACACAATCAATCAACACAATCACCGCTGCTGGCACTGATCACCATCCCTACAATCGGCCCACTGCGGATGAAGTCGCCGTCAATGGGAACAGTCAAATTGGTGCACATCCCTGGGACATCATATTGCAATGTCAATCAGGAGACTTACAGCAAATCTCTGCGCTCCACACAGGTTACTTTGCATTGAGATGCCCACTATTGTTTTTATATGGTTCTCAAACCTGGTCCAATGTTTACCAAAATCCAAATGACGAAAGTAAGCAGTTTACATGGACTGCTACAATTGATTGAGAAAAAAACTAATCCCCATTGCTTATTTGCTTTTGATTTCTGTATTGCTCAGACGGGGAAGGTAGCATCTCTAATTTAGAGTGGTTCACCTACCTGTTGTTTAGAAGACCATCTTTCTCTGTGGTCATTGCTGCCAGACAATTGTTCCAAGAATTTGTTGTGAAAATGTATCTATGTGTGGATCATTTGAAACTTCAATATCTATGCTTTCATCAGAAGGAGATTTGTGCAGCTCTGCACAGCGGGGTGATTGAGGCTTTAGGCATTGAAAATGTGGATGTGGTTGTTGGTGGAAGAATTGTTTTACCCTCCAGCTTCATAGGTGGCCCACATCATTTACAAAAACTTTATCAGGATGCAATGAGTTTAGTCGTGGAATTTGGAAATCCGGGTTAATTCATTACAATGACCACAAATCCACAATGGCCAGAAGCTCTAGAGTATCTTGATCAAGGGCAACTACCTGAAGATTGCCCAGAGATTATTGTCTGAGTTTTCTATCTGGAATTTCAAACTTTACTTGAAGATGTAACACAAAGAGAGCGTTTTGGAAATTGCTTAGCGTATGTTTATCCAATTGAATTTCAAAAGCAACACTTACCTCATGTTCATCTGATATTGATCCTGAGCCCGGATTGCAGACTTGAAACAGTGGAAGACGTGGATGCAACCATCTCTGCTCAGCTTCCAGACCCCAAGACTGGACCCCGGCTCTTTGAATTAGTGACTCAGTTTATGCTTAATGGACCCTGCCAGGGTTACAGAGGCTGGAGTAGATCAGAGTGCAGGTTGGAATATCCACTTCCTTTTCTTGAAGCTATCAATGTCCAAGATAACTCTTATCCCCCCTACAAGCGTCCTAACAATGGGCAATTCTTTGATGAAGCTAGTTATCCTTACGGTGATGGATCTGTGATCCAGTACAATCGATTTCTACTGATGAAATATAGTTGACACATTAACGTGGAAGCCGCCATCAGTATTAGGGCTATCAAGTCCCTTTGTAAATACATATTAGAGGGGCATGGTTGGACAATTGAAAATCTAGAAGATGAAGAGCATGTTGATGAGATCTTGGCCTATGTTAATGCACTTTTCTTAAGGGGTCCAGCAGGTAAGCAATCTGTTTCATTGCATGTTGTTGAGTGGATGCTGACTCTGATACCATAGCTGTATGGAGGCTGCTCAAGTTCCCAATTGCAGGCTGCTATCCAGCCATCCAACATCTTTTGCTCAACGCAAATGGTTGAGGAAATCCTGTGTAATTCATTTTGTGAGGACGCTGAAAGATGAGGCCTTCTGCTTGGCAATAATCACTATCATGCAAGCCTTATTGAAGCGTCCATCTCAAAAATTCATTTATCATTGTTTTCCTTTTTTTGCTTGGTCCATATTGTCTCATCACTATCCAGACATGTCTGCTTTGGACTAGGACAATCAATCACCTTATTAAAGGAATTTATCAAAGGAATCTCTAATCATGGAGAGTTACTTGCCAAGTACATCACTCTTCCCAATGCCAACACTCCTCTCCCCAATACCGTTTCTGAGAATCTGAAGTTCATGCCGTATTCTAAAGACTGCATTGGTGCAATCAATGGTGCAGACATTCTAATTGTCAAGGCTATACATCCCAAAATGTCCTTGCTGTGTGTAATTTTAATATGGAGTTTATTTATCTATTAGTCAGAGCTGAAGGAAGTATGGCAGAGGGTGCTCTTTGGACTTTGGCTCAAAGTTGCAATCTTACAATTCCAGCTGGAAAGTATTATCTTGGTCACACTGGCTTTGCTCTCACCAAAGATTGTATTGTTCCATATTGAAAGGTCTGTTATCATTTACCTCTTATCCTTTCATCTTAGACCAATGAATAAAGAAGAACTATTCAATCTTCAACAGGCTAGTGCGCGTAATGTCATTGAGCGTATCTTTGGAGTTTGCAAGAAGCACTTCAAGGTCATGGCACATGGGTGTGAATAGACCATTGAGCTTCAAATTTCAGTGGTCACAGTGATGTGCTTTATTCACCACTTCATTCGTGTTAAAGATCCAAAAGGTTCAGGTGAAAAATTCCCTCAATTGAGAGAAGGATTCATTCCCAACTCTCAAGATAATACACAAGCACCTACTCAAGAATAATCTGGTTATCTTCAAGAATTTGGTAGTAATGATGGAGGTAATAACTACGCTCAACCCCTCAGAGATAAAATAGCAGAAGACATGTGGGTAGATGATCAGAAAGAGATCACAAGAAGAGAAAAAGTGAATCAAAATAAGCAAAAACATTGACAGCCTCTTATTTATCCTGATCATTGTAGCATATGTAGCTATTGATATTCTTATTTGGCAACTCTCATCAAAGTATTTTGAATTCATGCATGTATCATTTATCACAAGTCTCAAAAGCATTTTTTACATGTATTACGAGTCTCACTAAGTATTTTTATTTTACATTCATTAATCAAATCTTTTGTATCTGTTTGTTCAATGCCAGTTCCTCTCAACACATAGATTCATTTGAATCTCTCAAATTATACTGACACTTATCCTGGTTAACATTGCAATCACTTAAAATCCATACAGTCACTACTACATTTGTATCCACCTGTCTTCATACAACCAACAACCTTTTTGTTTGAAAGGTTTATAGTTTTATATTGAATATCACACAGCCACTATTTTTTTTCGAAGTTTTAGTTGATTTTATACTCAAGATCACACAGCTACTATAATTTCATTCGAAGGTTTAATTCACACACACAGCTACCATTATTTCAATTTTAGTTGTGAAAAAAACCTTGATATTTTGATATCAATCTAGAGATATATGATAGATGATGAAAAGCATAATCATGATCAGTCAGTGTGCATTGGATGAATGATACAAAATGAAATTACTTACTGTTTTTGTCAAGGATGTATTGGAGCCAACCATCCCGCTCAAGAGCTGCTGTATGGACATCAGTTTCAGCAATAAGAGGATTTTCAACAAATAAATCTAAGGCAATATAGTGTTGAGTATTTTCAAGAGATGATTTGTAAAGTAAAGAAACAGCTGAAGCATGAGTTGACGGCTTTTTAGCTTCAATTGTATGGGCTGTATCTTTGATCAATGCTGAAGTCAAAGCAAAGGAAGTTTGGATGTTAGAGCCAAACTCCTTCATATTGGTGGACATTCCATTGAGTATTTGAATCCCGGAGCACAGGCATTCAAAGCTAGCTTAGACTTGTGGTGTTGCTTTGCTGCTGTAGGTTTATCTGAGGCCAAGTTGTCCTTGGGTTTGAAATTGGTCTCAGGTGAATCATCAGAAGGAGGTGATTTGGGGAGGAATGATGTCCGGGTGGTGGAGAAGAGAAGCNAAGCCACAATCAAAAGGATTGCTGGCTTGGTCAGCAGAAGGGGATGGAACCTTGGTTCTGTTGACAATTGGGCTAGTGGAAGTTGAAGCTAGATTGGTGGTATCAACAGCTGAAGTCAAAGCTAGAGCGGTTTTATCAACAATTGAGCCTTTGACATACTTGTCTGTAGCCTTGTGGTCTACTACTAGAGTCCCAATGGCATCAAAGAGGGGGAAAGGTTGACCTTTGCACCAAGCATATTCCTTGGCTTGTGCACTCTTCTTCAAGAGACAAAGAAGTCAGTATAGATGGAAAGCCATAGTAAAACAAAGCAAAACTTACTTTATTGGCAAGAATCAGCATCCAGACGTCATCAGTTGGTTTGATGCAACCATTTCTCAACCCTGCACCACTCAGCCCATTGAGGTGTTCATAATTGGCTTATAGTTTTATTAACTGTAGAACCAAGATGACATCAATAAAAAAAGATAAAGAACAATAAAAGAAGATAAAAAGATATACTTACAGTATACCAGTGAGTCTTTCAAGCCTTCTTGGTGTCGAGTCCACTGACAGTAACCAAATTAGTACCAGGAATCTTCTTTCTTTCAGTTCTGCCAAGTCTTTTTCAACTTGAGTCCAAGTCAGAATCTTGAAGCCATGCACCGTAGTAGGATTCTGAGGTCCAATCACTGAATTGGCAGGCTGAGGTTCAGCAGTCAGGGCTTTGATAAAAATAGCATTGTCGTCATTGTCCCATTGGGACTTGGTCTTGTCTACTGGTGTGTCATCAATTGGAGGGTTTGAAGCAATTGGCTGGTTTGGAGTAGCTGATACAATCGAGGTAGGTGGTTGTAAGCTGGGTGACTGAGGTGGTTTTGGAGGCCAGACTGCTTTTGGAGCTTTGTTTGTGCTTAAGAACTGGGTTTCTCAGTGGTAGCCATAGCTGAGTACTACTAATAGTAAGAGGAGGACTGATAAGAAGATGATCAAATAAGAAGAGACAACAATGGGGTGATCACAACAATGAAACGAGATCAAAACAAAGCTGAGTGACAGAAAGCAGTGAGTGAAGGAAATAAAAGGGCACATAGACAGAGAGAGCAAGGGGGAGAAAGAGGGTGGAGTGAGTTGATCAATGGAGGTGAGGGTCCAAGAAGAGTTGTTGGGCTGAAAAACAGCCTTGAGGCTGTTTTTTGAAATCAACAGTCTTTGATTGAAAACCATTTTTATATTTGGTGATCAATTGAAATTGCTGAACACCAGTGTTGTTGAAAAAATCCAAAACGGTTTTTGGGTTTCAGCCAAAAAGGACTCATGTATTTTGATTTCAGTGGAATTCAAGGTGAAGGTTGAAGTCAGGGTGAAGGTTGAAGTGGAAGTGAAGGTCAAAGTTTTGAAATGGAGGTGGAAATGCAGGTTCAAGTTGGATTGGAGGGTGAAGTCAAATTGGAGGTTGAAGTTCAAGTGGAGGTGAAGGTTGAAATGCAGGTTGAGGTCAAAGAATTGGATTTTTCATATATCTTCATGCCTCAATTTTTAAGTTTTGATCTTTAAGTTTTGATAGTTTGGAGAATGAGTTGCAGATTGAATCACATAGGTCAAACCTAATAGATTGACTTGTCAAACCCAGACTAATATCATCAATATATCATATCTAAATAGAATACTACTCCACAGTTGCAAATTTTACCTGATCAGCTCACTTGAATTCTCTCAACTTGTGCTCCCTCATCTTATCTTCACTGGATTCAAGTAACAAATTTGACTCCATCCACTCAAATACCACTGGGACCAAGCTTACTAAGGCCTCATTCAGATCATAATAAGGGGAAGCAAGGTCAGCCTCTGGCTTTTTCATCTTGCCAATCAATTAGATATGTATTGTATTATTTTCCTATAGCAGTTCACTCAAACAATACAAAAAAAACAAGGCTTGTTAAGAAAACAGGTGGGAAACCTCCCTTCGCTCAACCAGCCACAAGCAGACCAAAAAATCACCTTGGTGTGAAATACCATGCAAGCATTGTGACAAGCACGCAGATTGAATGTCTGATAGTTTCCTTTTTTCTCTTCTCCCATTCTTTCATAACATGCACTTGAAAAGATTATCAAATAACGTAACTCTTTTACCTTTGCTTTTTATTGGTTGACAGACCATGGAGTTCATGAAATACTCAAAATCAAAACTAATCCTCAAATTTCAAATTATTCAATTTTTTATGAAAGAAAAATTAAAATTTCCAACTCTGACTGAGGAGCAAATAACAGGAATGATGATTGGAAAATTTGTGAAATATTGAAAATGAAATCCATCCTTAAATTTAGATTTATTCAAATTTTTCTATAATAAAACCTACTACTTCCAATTCCAACTAAAGATCAAATAAAAGAAATCATAATTCAAAAATTCCTAAAATACTGAAAATGAAATTGAATTGTGAAATTTGAATTCATTCATTTTTTTATAAAACAGAGATTGATATCTGCAACTACAATGAAAAAACAAGGAATCCTAATTGAAAAATCCATGAAATCTTGAAAATCAAAGCTTATTAATAAATTTCAATTTATTCAAATTTCTTTATGAGAGAAAAACTGATGTTTGAAACTCTCAGTAAAAAACATGAAATCATAATTGAAAAATTCATGGAATATTTAAAATCAAATATCAACTTCAATTTATACAATTTTCTTCATGAGAGAAGAATTAATATTTCAAACTCTTAGTAAAAACCATGGAATCACAGTTGAAAACTTCATCAAATATTGAAAATCAAAAATAATACTTAAATTCCAAATTATTCAAAACAAATATAAAAGAAAAGTTAATATCTAGAAGTCCTACCAAGAACAAAAGTGATTATAACTGAACAATTCTCGGAATATTAATAATTAGATGTAATACTGAAATTGCAACTCATTTTGTTTTATACAATAAAAATCAACATGTTCAACTCTAACTTAAGATGAAATAAAAGAAATTTGAACTGAATTTATTCAAAACTAATTTTATCATCTTTTGAAAAACAAAGACTCTCTACTATTTAATAAATTTTTGTCTTTTTGCTCTCTATTTGAAAGTCATGACATTAATAATAATTTGATTTGTTTCTGAAAAGTCTAGAAGAGCTTTAAAAAATAGACTTTTCCCTTTTTTCCTTCTCTTCTTTTACTTATTATGATATTATTTTTTGATCAGTTGATATGATTTTTAGGATTGACTTTGAACACTTAATTCTTGTTTTACTTGATTTGTTTAATTTCTTTTGATTTCTTGAAATTGAAATGAAATAAAATAAATTATGCAAATTGAATGAAAATAAAATAAGAAAAATGAGTTTTCTCTGAAGATTTTGTTTGGATTCAGACTTGAAAGTACTAAGTAAAATATAATAATATTATACAAGAAGATTTCAGTTGACTATATTTGAATTTGATTCACATAATGTGTTTTCAAAGATGAGTCTTTGGGGATTTTTTTTTGGTTTGTTATAGTCTTAAATGATGCTACATTAGACTTTGTATAGATTTGTTAGTTCAATTATCTCTATCCTACAAGAAAGGTATCTGACCACCGATTCCTTGACAAAAAGATATAAATGGTATTTCACAAGAATCAGTTTTACAGAATTATAAAGAATATTCAGATTCCATATATATCAAGCTACACTTCTTTTGACTTATAAAAAATACTATTCCATCTAGTTCTGGATACCAAATCAAAACTAGAATATCGCCTAAAGAAGTTCAGAAGGATAAAGCAAAATTCTCATCAGGCAGATGTAAAAAGGGTTTTCTGATCTAGCCCTCTGCATCATTGGACTGTACTTGTCCCAGGAAGGAATACAATTAAAGAGAGGTGGAGAATAAGGTTGCTCTCCACCAGGAAATTCTTTTGATATGAGATATAATATCTACTTTAGAAGATTTTTGATGGGTTTCAGAAGGACCGTCTGATATAATCAAACTACGTGGTTTACAAGTAGTTTGATGTCTTAATTTCAATTCTTTTCTTATGGTAAAATTTTGATAAGGTGTTCTCAAATTGTTGTTGTTGAAGTTGAAAAAGTTTTGATTTATTCTATATTTTCCAAAACTGAAAGACTTCCTGATCTAAATTTTTTCTTGCTCTCCTTATGTTATTACACCTGATTGCAACTAAAACAATATGATCATATTGAAAGTGATGATCTAATTGATAATTATGATAATTAAGATTGTGTTAATCATGGATAGTGAAATGACCATTATTATCTAAAAACAACTGGGTGAACTGATAGGATAACCACATGGTGATGAATTCTGATGATCAATGAGTGGTGGATCTAAATGGATGAATGACCTATACGTAAGGGTTCAAACCAGGTTTTGCCCAAAATTTGTGCAGTTTAGGGTGAACTTGGTTTGCTCTTAAATTATAGAGGGTTAGGGGTTAGGGAAGTTCCAGCTTTACTATCTTAATTATCTGTATTCAAATCAATAATATCGGCTTTCAATGTCTACAAGGAGTACATATGAATCCACACTTCCAACGCAAATCAATCCTTCAGACACAGCTGACTTGCACACTCATGCTTTACTAGGCAGGGGTAGAAGAGGACAACTCTCATTATGGGGAACTCTTCATTCACTCAATGGATATCTATCAGATTCAGAGTATAAATTTGATTATAATATAAAATTAATCCAAATTGGCCAAAGCAGTAAACCAAGAAATAGATATTATTATCCCCTAATTTACAGTATCAACCTTGATCTAGGGATTCAAAGACTTACTGAACTCATTTCTTGTACTGATTGTATTATACAAAGGAAATATCAAGATGAACCTTACTTTGACTTGAAGACTCCTCCACAAGAGCGTGAGTGTCAATATCAAGGAAATCAAGCCAAATCAGATGGATCTCCTCAAGAAGACAAATTGTACGTCCTTCATATCTATTAATTGTAAATCCATTTTGACTAAGTAATTTTTTTTAGTATTTTTATTTATGATAATAGTAAACATGGTATCTATCTCAATGGTGAAAAACTGGAACAAAATAATTGGACTGAATTGAAGAATGGTGATAAAGTTAGTACCATTATGATACTTTTGAAGAAAAAGGAGTAAATACTAATGCTAAAAGAAGAATTCAAACAGATTGTTCTCCTGAAGGCTAAGACAAATGGAGAATCACATGAGATACACAAATGCCTTATGGTGATTCACAATAAATATAAGCAAGGAGGTTAGCAATCTTGACTCTTAAGTTCATCTATGCCAAAGAGGGTAGTCTCTTTCTTGGATGCTAATCAGTCATGTATTTAAATAGTAGAAGCCGCAAAAGATGATCCAGTCCTGCTAACTCAAGCAAGAGATCAGATGAGTATGACCATAGCTGAAGCATGCTCAAAAAATATAGTATCTCAAGCCAACAAAATGGAGAGAAGTCATATGAATCAAGCAAGTATAGAGCCAAGGCGCTCAGCTAAAATATTTAAAAAAGCAAAAAAAGAATAAATACTTTATTGAAATAACTAAACCTATAAGGAAGAGATTTTTATAACCTTTATTTTGAAGTAGAATTAATTTATCAGTATTCCATTTTTTTCACTCAGAATATTCTTATTTTTTGTTCTAGCTTTGGCATGACTTCAAATATATTGTGCATTGGCCCTTGATCAAATGGACTGGCAAGAATAATCAACATGATAAGGTGCAAGGTTAGGGATGGATAGGATGCAAGGATTTGGTGAATGATGAGAGGAGAGTATGCAAGCACCAAGAGGGAATATGAAGGAGGAAGGAGAGGGTTTTTATGTGCAAGGAAGACGAGGGTATGGATATGCGAGGAAGAAGAGCGTATATGTACGTGAGGAATAAGAGTGTATGGGAGAGGAGGAGGAGGATATGAGGTTGGAGGGGCAGTGGAGGGTATGCAGTAAGAAGACCAATCAAGATCGGTGATGTGAGAGAGGGAGAGGAGGGTACGTGTGAGGGAGAGAAGGATAAGAGGGAAAAAGAGGGTGTTGAGAAGGGAGAGGGTAAGGAGAAAATCCAAACATCTAATTACCCGTTAAAATTCGAACCTCAACTGTGTTATTCTCCTTATGTATCTTTGGAGATA
>KZ148395.1:7777-17805 GCA_002157085.1 Melampsora occidentalis | reverse complement strand
GTGTAAGTGTAAGTGTAAGTGTAAGTGTAAGTGTAGTATGTAAAGTGTTAAGAGTGTATGTAAAAGTGGTGTTGTATGTAATCTGAATGTGAGTTGAGTTGAGTTTGATTTGATTTCTCTTGAATTCTACTTTACTTCATCATCAATTCTTTAAGTCCTTCTCATTAAGAAAAGAAATATTATAGAAAATGGCACCACCCAAACATTCCAGAATCCATCAAATCAATCAATCAAATCCAATCAACACCAAATCATCATCATCATCATCATCTAAATCAAATCAAACTCAATCTGCTGCTACTACTACTACTTTACCTACTATTACTACTACTTCTTCATCTTCATCCTCTAATCAAAACAATACTATGATCGCAACTGATTCATTTGCTCAAGCTGTTCATTTAGTCGAAGGTTTTGCTGATGTTAGTCTTCTGTCTTCATCTCTTCATTTCTAAAATATCTCAAACTCATCAAATCTTTCATCCCTATCACAGACTTTAGATTCTATTCCTCCTTCACTCACTAGATCGTTATCTGATCTCAAAGAATTGGATGCAGTCCTTAATACACCTTTACTTCATGTTCATGCCTTACTCGATCGTCTGTTGGGTTCAATTCTTAAACCAGAATCTATGAGACCTGATCAACGTCTTACTTTACTTCGATCAATTGTGGGTGAAATTGAAAAATATAAACTGGGTGGTGAAGATAAGATTAGGGTAGTCAATGGGACTTGCGAATCTGTAAGTTTAACCATTTCTTTCCTATCTACTTTCTTTTCTCAAACCCTCAAAGATTAACAAAAAGACTGACTATCTTTTTTATACTTTTTTCTTAGCTTTCACATCATATCAATCAACTAGACACAACCATGGCTTTAATCATCTCATCTCTTCCACCCAATCTGGAATCTCGTATACCAGTCTCAACACTCCCCACAGGTTATCCCAAACTAACCGGTTCACTCCGTTCGAAACCATCAGGTTCAGTGTGGTGTGAAAGTTCAAGTTCAACTCCTAATCATATCAGTCCACCCAATGTATCGGGACGTGAATTTGTACCATTTGATTCAACTCTAAATCATTGTTCTCCACTCGATCAATTCGAACCGAATTCAAAACGACCTAAATTATCACAAAGCACCCCAAACAATCCACTTCTTAGACCATCACAACATTCTACTTCTTCACCTAAACAACGTGGTGTAACTGAATCAGGTTCAACTTCCATTCTCGATCAACATATGTCAATGTTACTTTCCCAACAACAGATGAGTCAAAAAAGACGCGTTCATACTAATCCGGGTGATGATCCATCCTCCACTTCTCGTCAACTCACTTCAAGATCAACCCTTTCAAACGATCTTGATCATCCAATGAATTCACAACATTCACCTTCAAATCCCAATGGTACAACTAAATCTAAACGTGCTCGTACGGTTACCAGTAATGGTGTTCTTCTCGGTGATCAGATCGGGAATAATGTCGGTCGAGGTACTGTTCCAAATCCAGCTCAATCTCCTGTCGCAGCTGTACCCGGAAAGAAACGAGTCAGAAAAACGTGAGTAATGTGTTTCAGATCGCGATTTCTCATAAAAGGTACACCAGATTATTATGAGCCCGAAGCAAAGCTAACTCTTGTTTGATGATTGTCTTACTCTCATCAGTACTGCTGGTTCAAATGCTACAGCACTCAACAACAATAGCGAACCCTTGAAAAACTCTCAAACAGATCTCAAATCGAACCCGAACCTCAACCGACACAATGATCCGAATTCACACCAAACCAGTGGTGGAAACCAAGCTTCACTTCTTCCACCTACGGCTAAAAGGGGTCCATTAGGTGTTGGGAAATCCCCATCTTCTACTGATAGTTCTAAACTTTTGCCTACTCCTATTCCAACTAAACGTCCGTATACAAAACGAGCTGGACCGACATCTGCAAACTCTAAAACATCAACTACTACAAGCCAGAAACGATCCTTGAACGCAAAATCAGAGGTTCAAAATGGTAAGAAACCTATCTCCTTCCTATCACTCCTTCAATTTCATCACACGATCATTATTAATCCAAACCACAATTGATATGTTTAGGAGAAATAAATGGAATAAGTTTAGAAGTCGAAACCGATTTAAGAAGACGAAAGAAAAAGAAAAAGAAGAAAGTGTTAACTGAATCAGATGAGATGGAAGTGGAATTAGATGAAGATGAAGATCACCAAGTGATGATGGGTGGAAGAATGGAAGAAGGGGGATCTACTTCAGATGAATCATCTTCCAATAAAGTGTATTGTATTTGTGAAGGAGAAGTCTTAGGTGAACGAATGGTAGCTTGTGATAATTCGAATTGTCCAATCGAATGGGTTAGTTTTCCGTTTCCTTTTGGTTCGAAAACTGGAGGGGTTTCTGATCTTTGGTTTTTCGTGGGTTTTTGGTTTGATAGTTTCATTATCAGTGTGCTGGACTTACAGAAGATCCAACTGGCTCTTGGTTTTGTGATGATTGTAAGTCGAAAGGACACGGTACAAATCCCGCTGTTACAGAACCTCTACCAGAATCAAAACCTATAGAAGAATCTATTGATCATCAAGCTCGATCTAATGAAAAAGATGAATGAATAAAACCAACAGCTATGCGCATTGGATCTGGATGTAATTTTTTCCCTTTTCTTTTTGGGTATCGGTTTGTGATTTCAATGTAGAAAGTAGATATATCAGACTTGATGTTGTTTTGTTTAAATCTTTTTTTCCTACATTCATCTCTTTTGATAATCTTATTAAGTTTTCTACATACATAGATATCGATCAATTCAAATAGATGTGTACATTTATTTTTTTTCTTCCATTCAAACAAAGAGGGTCATCAGATAAGTTTTCGTTTTCCCATCTTGAATTGTGGTAAGAACTGTATAAAGGTGTTTTGGTTTTTCTTTTCTACGTGTCTTTCTCAATTCCGATCTTTTGTAGTATTTATTGTCGAGTTTTCTTTTTTCGGTTTGCTGTCAATTTATCAAGTTAGGAATGTGTGAAATGTGAGTTTAACAACCGCAGAGATGGATTTCTTTGGGTGTGGTCATGAATGTTTTGAAATCATTTGTAGGGTAGGGGTGTGCGATCGAAAGTAACAGAGGACTGTGGGAAATTCAATATGGAGATGAGAAATTTTTGCTGTTCGTTTCTTTTTGAAAACTTTGTCATGGTCCATATGTACAAAACCCTGGTTTTGTTCCGCCGCTAATTCGAAGAATACAGAAAAATAGAACCTATATGTAATCAGGATTTTTCTTCAGTTTCGCTTCCTGCGGTCACGACTTTCTTCAAAAAAAAAAACGTTGACAACCTTTCTTGAAACGGCTGTACCATGTACTCAAGACTGATGAAAACCCAGCCTTGGGCCACATTAATTAGCTGCAGGGCTTGTTGGTGAGAAGAGTGCTGACTCGTGATGTCCTCCAAGCTTGACCCAAGTTGGGTGACAATGCTCCATCAAGGATTTTCAAGTTAAATTTTGCATCAGATGGATCTCTTTCATATTTCATTCCATAAAAAACCTTTGCAAAGTTTTCTTTTGGAAGTAATCAACAAAAAAAATTATTCATTTGTAAACTCTCTTTCATATTGACGATATACCCGTTTCCAAAAGGATTATTATTTATAAATTGTATTCTAGAGGTGAGCGGACCTCCTTACAAAGCCTATCTAACAACCCCCTACATAACGTTCGAGATTCTCAAAGTTGATATACTTTTCAGATAGATCAATACCGAGGAAAGGTGCGATCGACAGATTGCGCATAAGCCACTAAACCTCCCTCAAGATCATAGATGCCATCATGACCTTTCATGGATTGTGCAGCCAATTGTGAATCATTACCTCGTCGACAGACAAATAAAATTGACTTTCCTCGACTGTCTATCAAGTGCGGGTTCGCCAACAGATCATTGATAGGAACATCTTCAAAAAGACATTGGAGCTTTCATTAGTTTGACTTTTAATGTGTCAAAGCGGTACATTTTTGAATCGGTACTTACTGATGGACTTAGGAAGGGAACATATTGAAAACTCTGGTGGTGGGCGAACATCGATTATTTCAAAATCATCCAGCTTTTTCGTACCTGTTCTCAAATCCTACATAGACCGAACGTTTATCGCAAAATGAATCAATGGTCTCTCTTACAAATGATTTCAGAAAAAAAAGAAGGATCTGCTTACATTTGTAGAAACACGTTCAAAGCAACGAACTGTGCCTTCTGGCAAAGCGGATTTTTCACAAGTTTTCGGCTGGTGTATTGAAGATGGTTGGGATAAGTGGTTACGGAATTCAAGTTGAGCTTCTGGACTACATCCTCGACAATTAACTTGAGCTTTACGTAATTTGATGGTCCGAAAGGATGGTACCAAGAGTAACTTAGGGATACGATCTACGAGATGAAAATGTGCCAGGTCGGTATTGAGAAAAAAACAAGGTTCGGGTGTCGATTGAAAGAAAGCCCTGAGCGTAAGTGGGATGCCTCAATGGGTGTGAGAATAGGATCCCAGATTTTAGAATATCAAAGGACGAACCATGAGTACCGATCAAGAAACGGATAGCTTCCAAAGCCATTAACACCCCTACTAATCCCACAATAGGTCCTAAGACTCCTTCATCTTCACATCTTTGCTCAAGACGACTTTCGATTGGTTCAGGAAAGATACATCGATAACAAGGCCCCTTCTGACCATCCAGTGTAGGTAAATTCCAGACTGATAATTGTCCTTCTGTTCGGATTGCTGCACCAGAGACAAGTGTGACGCCTTGAGCTGCACAAGCGTCTGAGATCAAATACCGGGTATCGGAGTTATCCGTACAATCCAATACGAGTGAAAACTCGCTCAAGGGCGGTAGAGATCTTTGATTAGATGTAGTTGAGAGGGTTTCAGGAGAGAAGCGGACTGGATAGACGTCGATCTTGAGACCTGAAGCACCGCTATTGACGATCAACTCTCAGAGTTTAGGATTAGTAAACTCGAAAAAAAAAATGGAAGCAAACTGAAGATTAATTTTCCACTCACGCTAAAATCCCAATCTTAGCAGACTCAGCTTTGTTCATCCCAACGGTTAAGTTCGTATGTAAAACCTGACGATGTAAATTCGACACTTCCACTTGATCATGATCTACGATAGCAATCCTACCTACGAGTTACAAAGATTTCAATTAGCATCACATCCTTTTAAACTTGAGTAAATTGATAGCAAAACCGGAGTACAAAGAAGGGTGTACCTACGCCAGCCCTAGCAAGATAAAGTAAGGCAGGACATCCTAGACCACCAGCACCAATCACCATGACTGACGCATTTCGTAATTTCAATTGACCTGAACATTTTTCCAAAGAAATTCATTCAGTTCTTGTTACCTCCTTCTGAGTATTCTCGAGCTTTGAAAAATGGCTCACCAGATAAACCAACACTGGATAAAATCATCTGACGTCCATATCGGATGTAGTCCTCTAAAGGCATAGGTAGGGCTGGGTGACTACTTGATGGCGAATTCGATTCTGATTGGTTTAATATTGCATAAAATTTACCAAAAGATTGAAATTACGATTTCAGTACCCTATTTCTCGATTCCGATCGTCCATTGGCAAAACTCAAATATGTATGAATATGTTTTCTTTGGCTAACCTATATCATTTTGATTCTGATGATTTGTAGAATTGATTGAATTTAATTTGAGTTGAAGTTCATTTAGTTTTTGATTAGTTTTTTGGATTTCTAATTCGATTTCTTCTTTTGTGGTTTCCATTGTTTTTGATTTGTTCTTCTTTTTGTAAATCTTTGAGACTGATTCTTGACTTGAACCTCCGGCCGGCAACTTTTTGTGCCGGGACATTGACCTCGCGCTGTACGCCGGACCGGGTCTCATTTATCTTGTCAGACCCGAGTCAGATCAGTCAAAACTGAGATCACATTTGAACAAAACTCTGATTCTCAGGCACCTCTTGATCGATATGAGAAGCCCATACCACTGAGCTGCTGCTGCATTGTAGAAAGTTCAAGGCTTTGATGAACAAGGATCAAGAGGATGATCATCACACAGCAACATGAAAAGGTTTTATTCCATGTGTTCATGAGCTTTTTATTCCTTGATTGCCTCATCTCATTCCCAGATCAGGCTCTATTTAAACACTGATCTTACAAACCAAATTAGAAATAAGAATAAATAGTCAAATCGTTCCAAGAAGGTCTCTAGTTTCAAAGTGGTATCAAGTAATCATATAAAAAATCATTCGATTACGTTATCTTCTTGTAACCTATTAATCTGAATAGCTTCATCACTTTCCACAGGTTTATCTTCTTGTAATCTATCAACTTGAACAAGTTCAGGATCATCATTTTCCACCGGTTTTTCTCCTTGCGCTCTATCAACTTGAACAGGTTCATCACTTTCCACAGCTTTTTCTCCTTGAGCTCTATTCACTTGAACAGGTTCATCACTTTCCACAGGTGGTTGTGCTTCTTGCGATCTATTCACTTGAACAGTTTGAACGGTTTCAACAGTTTGAACAAGTGGTTGATTGGCAGGTCTACTTTGAACACCATTACCTCCAACATTGATCCCGAAACCTCCGAATCCAAACGGAAGGTTTAATTGAGCACTTGCTCCGGTGCCTGGTTGAGCAATCACATTTGGTTGTACAGCTATAGAAAAGAAGAAAAAATGTGATTCAGTTTGGTGCAAGAAAATTTTTCAGGATATCTTTTACGTACTTTGTGGTCGTATTGTGTTGGTAGTTTGTGTGATAGTGGTTGGACGTCCATTTTGTGTAGTAGTGGTTATAGTTTGAGGATTTCCTAGCTGTGGATTACCTGGATTGATAGGTACACCATCTTGAGAATTGTGAATGTGAGCAAGGATACAAGTCAGTTGAAGTGGTTTCCAGATCAGATATAATGGAGCTTAACACTCGTCACAACAATTTGATCATAATTCATGATATATAATTTGAACTCACTTTGAAGTTGTTGGTTAGGATTGTTTGTAGTCATAGGTCGAGCCTGGGAAGCTTGGTTTGTCGGAAGACCAGGCCCAGGAACGATAGGAGTGTTCGTCGTCAAGGCCTGAGAACCAGGCATGTTGGGATTGTTTGTCATTTGGTTCGTCGGAAGACCAGGCCCGGGAACGATAGGTGTGTTCAAGTTCATCGGAGGACCAGGACCGGGAGTCATTGACATAGGTGAGTTCGTCGCCGAGTTTGTCGCAGGACCAGAAGCTGGGTTTGCCTGAGGATTGGTCAAAGTGAGCGGTGTGCCGCTTGGAGCGACTATTGGAAAAAGATAGTCATTCGGTTCTCAGTGACTGATTGATTGGAGATAGATTTATTTATGATAAAACTCTCACTTAGTTGTCCACCACCACCACCTGCAAGTGCAACAGGAGGAGCAGTCAAAGGCTGATTCATCACATTGGTTTGGGTGGTTCGACTTGGAGTGGCCGTGTTGGGTAAGACTACACTACCAAGTGGAGCACCTTGTGGAGTTCCAGTCATTAATTGTCCAGTAGGTCCAAGAAACACTTGTCCTCCTGGAAGCATAGTCATAGATTGTCCCGTGGCTTCAAAAACATTTTCAAGATTAGGATTCATAATTACGGCTTTGCTTGAGTTAAAGTGATTTGGCTTACGAGGAAGGGGAATTCCTGCTGCCGCCACTATAAAAGGAGGAGATACCTACTTTAGGAATCTTTCATCACCTTGACAGAAGAAGGGATATGACATACTTGTAGCTAACTGTGGTGTGTTAGCAGCCGCACCCTGTCCCTGTCCAGCGACGGGAGTGAAGGTAGCACCATTGCTGATCACTGATTGTTGACCTGTAAGAGGAAACCTCAAGATAGATCGAAGATGAATTTCAAATGAGCAAAAGTGTTCCTTCCACTTGTGAAATCGAGAAGAAAAGTGAAAAGAGAGAAATCGAAATATTCACCGGGGTTTTGAGGAATAGGTGAAGAATTGATCAAATTGATTGTCACCAGGACAAAGAAAGTGAAAGAAAATTCCATATTATTGAGAGATCTGGATGTATGATAAACTGCTGTTAGTGAAGACTTCATACCACATCTTTCCTGAAAGTCTTTGTACTCACATTAAAAGTCAATCTTAAAGATCCTACTTCGGCCAAAAAGTCCAAAGAGCTCGCAACCGTACAAAATGAACTTTGATGTGGTACTGAATTACTGATACTGAGATACTGATACTTCTAGATACTGAAGGAGCCGGAATCCATTGGTTAGATTACTAACGATGAAAGACAGCAAAGTGGATTTGGAGATTTCTTCCTTACTTCTCTGTTGACTTCAATCAGAAAGACCCAGTTATAACCAACAGATTTGGATGCCTTGTTGATCACAGTTTACATCGAACGAAGAAAAAAAGCCAAGTAAGCAACGTGATCTCGAAAACAAACTGAAGCTTTCAACTCTTTGATGATGTAATAGCGCTCTGGCGAGGCAAGAGTCTTGGCCACTTGCTAGTAGGGTGACACAGTGCGTGAATGCATACATACTTCCAATCAAACTCTACAAGTTATGATCCTACCGTCATTTCGACCAAGCAAAACTTGAAAGCGAATCAAAACAATTCCTCAATCGAAGCACCACAAAAAACTCCTTCATCAAAACACAACTGTTCCTTATGGCTTTGGGAACGGCTCGGGGTTTAGATCACCAGTTTTCAAGAAAAAGATCTTTACATTTTCCCTCGAATCTGATGGTTTCGTTTTCACCACACGTCTTTCTCTCGCTGATCAGTTCATCTAGAAATGTAAGTGATGATATCTAGAACGTACCTTATGGAATTTTGATGATTCTTCACCACCTGAAAGCCTGATTGCACACTATCAAATAGCCCAAGCTCTTGCTCCAAAGTAAGGGTATGGGAAAAAAAGTGAACCGAATGTTCATACAGGTGGGCGTCTTCTAATGGTTAGGAAACCTCGTTGTGGTCCAACGACTCCGTGGAAATATCGGTTCGATTCCGGTCGCCCACATTCTTTTTAAATGATCATGCTCTCTGGATGTCCCATTAACTTTTCAACCAATGATCATCTTTTCCCACCATTCTTCCGCGTTAAATGATCCTTATCGGCGCTTGACGTGTGGCAACGATCGGTGCGGTTATAATTGGTATTCAAAACTCATACCAATCAATCACTTGTTTGTTGGTTCCGCTCACCCATACCGTACACTCTAGCCAGCTGTGTATATATGTAGAAGAATCCAACATATTTGTGTCTTTTTAGCTTGGGTGGACTGTCAACAGAATCCAGAAAGAGTTTTTATCACAATACTTACATAGCTGCCAATGCTACATACTACTGCAGTGCCAGGGAGCCCTTCATGATGATCTCCCATGATGACCAAATTAATCAAACATAAAACACTCAGCCCAACCAAGTCAAAGGTTTTGATAACAGGCGGCGACCTATACTACAGGTGTACCTGAACTTTTGGTTTTGATCACAGCCTACCAGGCTATATACAGTGCACTCACATCCAAAGAGACCAGTAGAGAGTCACAACAAAGATTGATTTGCAAGACCAAAGGAAGAAAAAAAAGAGAGAAAAAAAAGACATGATGTATGATATGATATGAATCTCAACAAAAAGATAAATCTCACATCAACTTTTTCTTTTGGTGGTACAAATCAAATCCCCAAACAAGTTTTGTTTATGATCTACTACTAAAAGACCAAAAAAAATATAACATCAAAGTGATGTTTGTGATAAGAAAAGAAGTAACAAACTCATGTAAGTTTCTTTCACTATCCTTCATGATTATCAGATGAAAGATATAAATTGAGTATATGACGAGAAAGATAGTAATACAAAAAAAAGCCATCATTGGGCAGAGAGAGAGAGAGAAAAGAAATCAAGTAAGATGCTGAAACAGAGAAAGCAAACTGAAATGCAACTGAGATGAACTATTCCTAGTCCTCTATGATCGAGATTGATCAGTATGAAGAAAAAGAGTTGGTTGAAAGAATGCGAGACCG
>KZ148394.1:3989-21726 GCA_002157085.1 Melampsora occidentalis | reverse complement strand
TAGCTGAGTCATGGATTTCGAAACCGAAAAAGAAAACTTAGAATTCCAATTTGACGATCCAACAAATTTGCTCTTTCTGCCAGCGCGTAATCCGAATCCTGAATACGATCGATCCACAAGGAAGGAAGAAGCGATCCACTGGAGTCTGGAAGGCGTTCGATAAATCAATGAAAGAAGAAAACCCAAGCATCGTAAAGTGCCTTCGTCTTTTCCACACTAGACGGTAAACAGAAAGTCATTGATCATCGGATCTCGAATCCGTGCTTTGGAAACACCATCCATGAACTGAAAATCCGTGCAACTTCAAGAACAACGAAGAAAGTCGAAAGCCATTCAAGAGCAACGTATAAGGTGAATTGAGCAAGATGATAAGAGGTCGAAAGATTGAAAGTCTCAAAGGTTTCAATGAATGAAGAAGAAGTCAATAACTCAATTACAGTTCTAATTGTACCACAAATGAGTTCAACTGATCCTTTATTTAAAAACTCTGAAATTCTCATCGAGAAACCGGGTATTTATGCGGAGGAATCAGATGTAGCTTGTTTACCCACTTTTTAGAAGTTTCAATTTCATTACTTTTCTTCTTTCCTATTTAGTCAACTCTGGTTTCCTTGAAACTATTTCGAATTCTTTGCTTTGTTCCAACTCACATTCATTTACTCAACGTACTTTTGTTCATAGATTTATTTATTTTTCAAGAATCAAGATTAGCTTTGCTTTGGTTAAGGATCCCATCAAGAGGTAAAGAAGAAAATTTCGAAATTGTAACAGTAATTAGTGAAGATATGAAGATCGGGTAAACAAAACAGTGATTCAAGTCTTAAAACATCTTATACTATGATTATTGTTCTCCCAGAAAATCAGCGTGTTTGTGATGTGGAATGAGAATAGCTGAGTGATGTATGATGGATTTCATTGGCCAATGGTGTTGTCATATATTTATCTATTCATCCAGGAACTACCAATACATCTCAGGCTGAAGCAATCATTTTGCTTCACTTGACCAAGGATATAATGGAACTGTAAAATGACACATAAGCTCATTGCAGCGCTCAGCCTCCAGCTTGACATGACTTCTAGTTAGAGATATCAAAGCTCAATCATCTCAAAAAGATTGGTAGTATGATGTACTTCTCTGAAAAATTCTGAACATCAAAAGCCGCCTTAAAACAAACTTCCAATACCATTGAAAATTATATCAATTACAACAAATTCAATGGTCATACTCAATCACACCTTATTACAAGAACCCCGATCTCAAAATTCACCAAAGACTCAAGAAAAGGCAACAAAGAGCAGCGTAAAGTGCCTATTCCTTACGAGGATCATCAGGTCAATCAAGATCCATCATAGCCGTATCCCTATCTAACAACCTCCGATATTCCTAAGTTCCACATACAGAGAAAGTATCAATATCCATGTTCAATTTTGACAGATGAAAGATCCCATCAACAAACCAATATTAATCGAAACATATACGCTTGCATATCTTCCTTTCTCCAAAACGTTTCTGTCCATGTCTTCCCAGCTTCTCCAATCCTTTTTCCTTCTTCATCTTGTGCTCCTTCACCATTCAAGTCTCCTGTAAAAAAGGCCATACTGTGTTACGGTATCAGTAAGAGCTATAAAGGATGAACTAGGTTAAGAAACTTACATATCATATAGGTCTTGATAATCTAGTCGGACAGGAACATAACTGTAGGGCAAAAGGAGAAGGGAGATTCAGAAGAGGGCAAGAGATGAGGATGAATGAGACGCGGACTAACTGATACCAAGGCTGAATCCGATCCGAATACCTAGATCAAAAAGTCAGTTTTCGTCTCTAGATGTGTAGACTCTTCGCACGATTGCAAGTAGTGTCATGAAACATACCATTCTGGAAAAATCGTACTACAGAAACAAGAAGAGAATTTAGATTCAGCTGTCATTTTGATGAAGAAGAAACAAAGGCGAGCTAACCTTTTGAGTACGACACTTTTTGTACCCATCAATCTATGAAACCTACCACTCCACCCATTACCATCAACGTCCATTATGTACCTGAGATTCCAAGCCACCAAAGCAAAGAATGCATATACCAATAAGTCAACAGATAAGAAAGAGGAAGGACTGCACACGAAACTGAACTTGTACTGATTCATGTCTGCTGGATCAATGGCTTCCTTGAATGTGTATAATTCCGCAACCGCCCTACAGGTACCATCAAGATTCTTTCAAGAAGGATCGGTCAAAGATTAGCAGGCTGTTCTCGTGTCTCGAGATATGCTATATAAAGAGACTAACATTGCATTGAACAGGACTACCAGCAAAACCCACATCAAAATATTTTTGATTCAGCAAGGCTGTATCAGCTTCAAAATATTTCATCTTCCCAGGTAAAGAGTCATCGACCATTCGAAACGTCTTGTTTCCTCTTCCTTCGTTTGTCACTGAGCACACACAAGGAACAATCATGAGTTATCCTTTTTATAAATACAATATTGTAGAATCGCATAAGATTGACAAACCTTTCACAAGACGAGGACGCTGCGACATTCTCCAATTGCTTCCAGAATCGAATAAATTCCCAGTATTTCCACCTCTCCATACCAATTTATCATGTTTGTTGTTCCAATCAGGGTCTTTTCCAATAGGAATCGAGAATTGCGATGGTGGTGTGAGAAGCAGTTCTGAGAACCCTACGATCGGTTTACAAAATGTAAAGAGTGGAAAGAATGGATGTACTTTTGGTCGAGCTCTGTAAATAAGGAATACGTCAGGATTTGAACATCAAGCGGGAGATAAAATGATTTTTACGTTGAGAGAAATCCATTTTGTCGCCATAGAGTAGGATGATGACAAATGTTCATGGTAGACATATGATCATGATGAATGAAACTCTGTGTATTGGGGTAAATGGGGTCGGAAAGACCTTCTGATTCTGCTCGTAGCCGGGAGTCTGATGGACATATGTTTGGCCACCCTCGCAAACCGGATTGATTGTACATTTCGTTGTATTCTGATTCGGGTAAATCTAGAAGCAAAGCTAGCTCAGGAAGTAGTCATATAAGAATATGTACGTGTCTGAAACAAACGCACATTTTGATTGAGAAGCAAGTTGGAGATGCCTTTGATGATTTTCGGCTGAAACCGCGATAGCTGTTTTTAAAATGGGTGCGAAGATGATAGGGAAAGGAGATAATATCAGTACTTGGGCTACAGACCAACACTGAATGAGAATGAAACCAGCTTACTTGGTACATCATGAGTAGAGATAGGTAGATCGACATCAGGTAAGAGATGCACAATATCTTGTAACAAGTTTACGAGCTCTTTTGGTCTTGGACCATTTTGAGCTTGAAGGCCTGAGAGGCTGAATTGACCAGATCTGATGGAGATGACAAATGTATCCTATGGTGATCAGAAACCAAGATCAGGAATGTGATGGATCGGTAGATAGATGTATGTAATAAAAGCGCAGGAAATCATACATTGCTCCATTTGGTACGGTTATTTATCAGGTCATCCACTCTTTGACGAAAGAGACTAGCTGGTAAAGCAAAGAAAGGTTCGATGGATCGATTGATAGAGTCATATTCATCTAAAAGTTGTACATTCTTATCAGTTGACCATTTCCACCATTCATCAAATCCTCGAGGTGGTGATCGATGATATCTTCTTTCGTATTCTTCTTTAGCTGATCTCAAGTTAGTGGATTGATTTTTGAGTTTGTTTTCCCAAATCAGAGTTGCATTTTTGATTAATGAGAAGATAGGATGATCGATTGATAGTTTTTTCGACTGTTGTTTCGATTCGAGATAGTTTGAGGTTGAGATTGTATTTGGGTTAGGTTGCTCAAGTAAGTAGAGTAGACCATTTGATGAGACATGAGTATTAGTTATCGGAAGTGAAGCTGATGAAGTTGATGATAATGTGATTGAAGGTTTCTTTAACTTTTGATGATTTCTAATTCTTGAAGTTAGTTTTGATGAAGAAGATTGAATGACTGGATAAAGAAAGCAATAGTAATAATGAGTGAGGATGATGATAAGAGTAGTTGAAGTTAAGATAAATGCTAAAGTGTTAAATCTACGAAGGTTTGAGAAACTCATTAACAATCTCATTTCCTTATTTTGATCAGAACTTTCTTGTATTTGGCGATTGGGTCAAATGAAGTGATACAGTTTGTAGTTTGATTAATAAAGAAGATTGTTGAAGAAATCAGAACAAGACTCTCTGAAATGTAGATATGTACAAGACCTCTGCCGATTCTTAGATATACGACGTCGCTCGCTCTTTTTAGTTCAAACATCTATGTATGGAACTCATTCCGGTTATGTCAATTGCTCTTCATCATATTAAACCTCAACTCGAACTGAAGTTGACTCCCTTACCATATCTGAGAAATCTATGTAAAATTTAGTCTTTAATCAACTCATGATGAATGACTGCCCTCTGAAAATCTTTTATCCAGATTCTAGACTCAAAAGTAACCCAATTCAACTTCTTTGATCGATTCCTTCAAATATTTCTCAAGACTCATCCAAACCCACACGACACTGCAACTATCCTGGATTCAGATTCCTTAGAAGCTTCAATTTTTCCATCAGAATGAGTGAAGTTTGAACAATCTTTAGGCAGGGAACTTACTAATTGTAGCCTGCAGGCCTCTGCACTTTGGCCTGCAGGCTTAGAATTTCTCAAGCCTGCAGGTGCAGACTAAAAAATCCCAAGCCTGCAAAGTGATTTATAAAAGTCTGCAGACTGAAGAAATTTAAGGAGTTCTTCAACTTCTGGTAATTTTGTGAGGTAATTTGGACACTTTTGCACGAACTCATTCAGGCTCTCCACTCCTTGCAAGACTTTGTTTGTGTGAGTGTGAATAACTCACAAAGTGATTATTAAGTATGTATATACCTATTTGAAGATTGATTGATAGAGAGAGAAAGAGAGAGCGTGAATTAGGTAGCTTGTGAGAGTCCCAAATGACGTGGTGGTCTAATTTTCCGTCTCGGATTAACCTTCTTTAAAAAGGTTTTCCTTCAGTTTCAATCAACTCTCGGCTCTTGTCTTTTCCTCATTTCCCTTGTCGCACTCTTCCTTCATACAAACATATACTCTTGTTTTGTTCAAAATCCAACGAGAAGATGTCTACTCCTGCATCCTTATCATTGAAATCGCTCATCGAGCTGAATTCAGGTTCAGTGCTTTCTTGTTTACCATCATAGAGACTGAATTGCGCATTCAATTTGATTGGTATCCTAATGACTTTTAGGGAAATCGATGCCAATGCTAGGACTTGGTGTATACCAATCTGGTGATGCCAAGGCTTCTTGTAAAGCTGCTTTCGAAGTGGGCTATCGACACATTGATTCAGCTAGAATGTACCGCAATGAAGCTGATGTGATCGAAGCAGCCAAGTCATCGTAAGCTGGACCAAGATAACATAGTTCTTCACATGGATCCTACAAAGTTGACGTGATGCACGTTGATGATCCCATCCTTGTAGCGGAATCGACCGTTCGGAGCTATTTCTAACAACGAAAATAGTCGGTCGAGATCACGGTTATGAGAAATGCAGCAATGCGATTCAAGATTCTATCAAATCTCCCAAAGCTGATTATTGGGACTTGATCTTACTTCATGATCCAACCAGCGGAAGTCAAAAGCGTTTGGAGGCATACCGAGCTCTTGGTGCGTACATACCCCAACAGGAAATTTGACGGTCTGGAATTGACATCCAAGCTTACTTTCAACTTTCTCGTATCTAAAGCTGAAGCTCAAAAGGATGGACTGGTAAAATCGATCGGGGTGTCAAATTTTGGAGTAGCTCATTTACGCGAACTGGAGGCTGCAAACAAAGGGCCCACGCCAGCTATCAACCAGGTCGGCATATTTTCACTTCGTTGGTGAAATCGTTACATGCATGTTTTAATCGTTGGTTTTTTCTCTGCAGGTCGAGTTACATCCTTGGTGCCAGCAAAAAGAAATTGTAGACTACTGTCGTTCAAAAAACATTGTTATTCAAGCGTATTGTCCGCTAGTCAGAGGGGAGAAAATGTCAGATCCAACTTTGACCAAGATCGCTGAGAGGGTCAGTTTTATCATCTAAAAATCTATCAATATATACACTAAGCTCATCCTACCCAACATGATCACTTTTTATTCAGCTTAAGAAGACTCCAGCTCAAGTTTTGATTCGATGGTCACTTCAGCATGGCTTTGTGCCGTTGCCTAAATCTGATAAATCTCATCGAATAAGTGAGAATGCTGAAGTCTTTGACTTTGAACTGGATACGGAAGCTATGAGTCAGCTTGACTCACTTGATCAAGGTGACAAAGGTGCAATCAGTTGGAACCCAATATATGTGGACTGATTAAATTGAGTGGAACTGTGGCATGTATTCAATCATGGTGTCTAATCACACAATCTCTTGCACATTGATCTTCAATCACCGTACTTGTTCTTTTTAAATCATCTCATCTCATACTATACTGTTAATACTTTTTTGAAAAAGAGCCACAACAACGACACTCAAAATTCACCACAATTGGGAAAAGGCATATTTTAATTGGCCACTCCTAAAAGAATTGCTCGTAGACAAGGTGAATTTTGGCCACCAGAACAGCCAATCAAGATATATTCATCATCCCTTGAATTTGTAGAGCATTGTAACTGGAGATCTGAAACTCGCCAAAAAAAATGTGCATATAGAAGAAACTGTTTGGATGATTCTACATCTAATCAATGTAAATAACAAGAAAATTGCAGTTGGATTCCAGAGACAAGTAGATGTGAACTTGATAGGTCAGATATATCAATCATGAGGAAGATGAAAGATTCAATCCGAGTCATGCTTCCAGCCATGTAGGGTTGAAAGATCAACACGCTTGATAGCAGGTATAGAATCTAACTTGTCTGGTCTCCATCTACATTCAAGAATGATTTCATCAGCATACATCTTTCATTGAATCTATTGAAAGCAAAAGTGTGAACTGACCGCCATGCCGATTTATGTTCTTCACTCAAATTACCCTCTAGCATATCAGCAACATACTTGCCTACATTTGGTAAATTCTTGAATGAATGACCACTACCACCAGTAGCCACGTATAGTCGACTAGGTGAAGATGGATGAGAATCAATGATCCATCCGAAGTCAAATGACCTACAGCGATGCATGAAATGTCAGTTCTCACCAAACATCGAAAACAAAATCGATGAACGAGTGGAGATCTCAAGGTAAACTCACTCGGTGTCCCAGAGCATCTTGGTTTGAAAGAACTCTCGTTCACTGAATTGCGGCATGCAATACTTGATGAACTCTCTTACTTCCTTGATATCTTCTTCCGGTAGACTATCTGATTCATGGTATGCTGCATCTCGCGGAATAGAAACCGGATTGGATCTTCCGTTCACAGTCCTCATCCATGGATGTCCTGGTAATCCGATCGAATCACGATCAGTTTTGTTGGCTAATTAAGTTAGCATCGTTGAGATTTAACAACTTACCGACGTGCAAGTCGCAAAACTTGAGACGTCCATCTGCGTCAGGTGGAAAAGTGTAACCTAACCCCTCTACCACTGTGACCACAGAAAGATATAGAAATATGTTTGGCTGTCGATAATCGGATCTGAATCAAGGAAGCTTGGATAGCCTACAGATCACTGGCATATTGCGATACTCCTCTAGCTCTTCGGGGGTAAGTTGAATGTGAGTTGTACTATAGGCCACCTACAATGGGAGTTTTGTTTGATAGAGATGAGTTCAAACCCATCCATCATTGATTGAAAAGAGGTCATGCTAGAAACTCACTGCTGTTAGTTGTCCCTCCATATCAAGTAAACTGTCCGTGTAAGCTCCAAGGCAGCAAATGATTTTGTCGGCCTTGAAAACCGTTCCATCTTCAGTCTTCACGCCAATCACTTCACTCTTCAAATCATCCTCCACAGCTCTGACCAAGGAAAGCGCCGTGCCTCTTGGACCACTGATAAATTTGACTCCACTAGCCTCACACAGCTTTCCAACGACTTCCAAAGCTTTTGCAGCATCAACCCAACCAGCATTTGAATCTAACACGCCTCTAAATCCAGGAGTATGACTAAAATATTTAGGAAACAGGTTATGTAAATCAGAAGGGGTATGAAGAAGGGTTAAGTGTTCAGGTTGACTGTAAAGTTGTAAATTTTGAAGAAGTCTATCAAATGCGCCAACAGCACTGATAGAAGTGTCTTCTGATTGATCTTTCTCTTCTGGTAATGGTGTGGGTTTTGCATCACTAGTACCAGCAACCCAACCTGAGAGATTGATAACATCTTTAAAGATAGGAGTCTTCCATTCCTCGAGTGCCTCTTGAGCCAACTTCACGTACATAGGATCGGCATAAGCAGTTCGAACGATCTAATTTGATGATGTTCATTAGAAGTGTTCATCAGCGAGAACAAAATCGGGTTCTTACGTCTGGCATCGATGGTCCATAGTCGGAATGAGACTCACTTTGTTACGGTCATAACCAGCAGAAGATCTGCTAGGGAACGGCCATCGATCTAAACAAACGATATTATTATATCCTCGCTTGGACAGATGCCAAGCCGTAGAGAGTCCAAAGGTACCACATCCACCTATGATAAGAATCGATTCAGATTTGTTGTTCATTATCAAAGGCCAATCTATACCTTGTAACTTGAGTTTGATTTAAAAAATGCTGAGCTTCGTTGAAGATTGATATTTTATAAAATGATTCCACACCGGACTTTAGATGCTAGCGGGCATTCGTATATCATAAATATGATCAAAATCGGTTCCAAGATTTGGTTATAAGTCCGAAGAAAATCGAAAGTTTCCCCGCTGCACTGAAACTTTATATACTCTAAAATACGTAATTGAACCTACATAATTGAACCCCACATAACGGAACATTAAACAAGTCCGAGTGAAAGATCCTTCTTGATAAGAGCCTGCGTTGTTCATAGGCTTGCGTACACATCTCTGATGTAACGAAACCATCGCGAGAATTAAAACCGATCGACCCAAATAAGTAAGAAAGAGAGAAAAAGTAGGCAAATCAAACATTACACTCATCAGAGTTGATCGAAGAGGGTTGGAAAAGAGTTCTGCGGTGACAAAATCAAAGACATCAGGAGATCAAGTCAAGTATATCATTCAGTTGATTGACTCCCCTTTATCAGGGTCTACTGTGGATGGATGGGGATCAAATGTGAGTGATTTTTAAGCATTGAAGAATTGGTGATACGTTGTGGTTTTCTGAGATTCAGTGGGCAAATAATTTGAAATATAGAATCATACATAGGAATCGTGATATCGAGATAAATTTCTTGCACTCTCCTGATGAACGTATGAGTAAACTGATTGCGCCCTGATGTGAAACACGACAGGCCAATTGTATATGTAACAGTATGTCCATCAGTAGATGTAGACGCTTTGATTCTCACAATGTGGAGGTTTCAAAATGAGCTCTATCTCAGAGTAGGATTTGTGGACAAAACCTGAGCCAACTGTGGCTACTTTTCTTCATTTGTCTACGGATGAAAAAGGAACTCTGATTATCAAGCTTTGCTGGACGAGTAAATTACATTATAGGACTTCTTTGCATAATAAGCATAGTGTCTTCTCGACTGCATACATCCTCAATACATAACGACCCAAATAATCAGCAATAGTCTGAATGATAACAAAAACATCAAAGTCGAGATCAAGCAAATAAACATCATCTATAATTGTTAGCATTAGAATAGATTAGTTCTTTAGACCCTACATCTAACAGATACGAAAGATGCCTACAACCAATGAAATCCACGACTTTTCAAAGCCCAAATCATTTTGAAACGACTCAAAACAAGCTTATGAAAACAAGAAGAGACGGCAGTTATTTTGCAAGAAAAAGAATAAGATTAATACTACAGAATTGTTCTTCAAGAAAGTTGCTTCAATCTCTTCACCATGATATCAATACCCATTTTGAATTAACACGAAAGGCTTTAAAGGCTTTTTAGAAGAAAAAAAAGACGAAGATAATAAGATAATTGAGATATACAGAATATTTAAGGCGTAACTTTCTGCTTTGATAGTTAAGGAACAATACAATGTCATATGATAGACATTTGAATTTGGAAAATCAAAGTCGACTGCAAGAAAAAAGCATACGTTAATAATTTTAAAGCTGTGGCCATCCCCAGTTTTCAAGATTTTCGGCATCATTAGACGTCTGTAAGCTTTCGAACGGGTTGTGATCTTGTGAGGCTGTAAAAGATGTCCCAGCCCCAGCTCCCGAGATTCCAGGATGTGAGAACGAGTGTAAATGTGAAGCTGTTGAATCAGATGAATTCCCATTTCCGAGATATAGTGAGCTCAAGTCAAAGTCCGTAGAGCCAAGGTTAGTCTGGGGCTGTGAACTGTATCGATGACCGATGAATTGACTCAAATCTAACTGATCTGAAGAAACAAGTTGAGAGAGCATATCAAATGATGGAAAATCATCTTGTCGGCCTTCGTTCAAAGCTGATGATTGACTTTGACCATGCCCAGAAAGTCCATAGTTATCAGCACTCATGAAATTCGAGTCGGGAGGTCCTATCCCTTGTGATCCAGTTGAATTGCTCCAGAATCCACCGATTGATTGGTTGTTTGCTGTTTCAGCCGGCGCAGAAGACATATTCAGGATTTTGGGGTCAATGTCGATATCTTTGGCTGTTTCGGAAGACGATGGACCTGTCGAAGGTATGGTACTTGGCCCCGAAGTGGCAAGACCAAGAGATTGGAACATGTCGGACGGAAAGCAGTCTGGAAAGGTCGAGGATCCAATGTGATCTGATAGACAATCAAACATACTGGAAATGGCGGCTAAATCCATCTTGTTGGATTCGGATTGTTCTGCGGATGCCGGAGAAATGGTTGTCCGTGTGCCTGTAGTAGATTCGACTGTGAGGGCAGGTACCGATTCCTCGCCTTGTTGCTCGTCCATGCCGCGAGATTCAGCGACGTTCTTGGAAGAATTTGAGTTAGGCAGCGGCTGGCTACTATCGGCTTGTGATCGACTCGATGACGGCTTTGAAGCTCTTGAAACTCTTGGAGCTCTCTTTGTCTTGCTCTTTGCTCCAGTATTCAAGATCGGAAAAGTCGATTCCGGTGGATCTTCATTGACTGACTCTGGCATCGGAGAAAGCATTCCACAGGTATTGGGACGTGGAGAGGTGGTCAATACAGATCCAGCGCATTCAGATAATGTGCTTGAGGCGATGTTATCGAGCTGAACCCCGAGTGAAGCCGGAGCACGAAACTCAGGTCGGCTAGCTTCTCGAGAGCTGTCACGTGTTCGAGATGAGCCAGCGAGCGGTTGTTGAGGCAGAGATATTCCAGCAAGTTGAACTAGTTTGTCTTTGTCAAGTCGCTCTCCACGTGCGTCAATGATGACTTTCGCTAGAGCTGCTGCTCGTGCTTTCTCTCTTTCGACTCGCTGTTCAGGAGTTTCTCCAGGAAGTTGACCGGACCTCTTACGCCGAATGATGTCCTTACGTTTTTGATTCGGTGGATTTTTGATCTCAGGATTTTTCGCGCGTGCAGCAGCTCTCAACTCTCTCGAAGCAGTCTGCCATGTTCGAAGGTCATCTTCACTAAGCCCAGCCCATAATCCTGAGACGACTCTAGAGATCTGACGGTTATCATTTTCTACGCCCGGAGGAAGCAGCTTATTGGCAATGACATGTGATCGAAACATGATAAAGGAGTTCGGTGTTCGCTTTACATACCCGACTGGAACTTTTCGACCATGTGAAATCTTACCGTTTATTGTCGGGGGTGGTTTAACTAGTTCTACCTTCGGTTCGCCATTTCCTGATTCATCGTTTTGAAATTCCGCCTTAGCTTTAGATGCTTTGGATTTGCGCTTCCGTGTTGGTTGACTGGGCGCCTCTGAAGGTGTAAGCTCTTCTATTACACTCTCAGCAGCTTTGCTAGTATCCGGGGGTTGAGTACCACTTTCACTAAACTGATCTACCTGGGTACCATGTGGAGTTCTCGAATCCTCAGTGGCCGAGGGTGAAATGCAATGTAGTGCCTGTAAATCACCAATCGAGCTGGGAGCAGGTATTGAGAAAGTCCCGCGTGCCGGCATCGTGAACCCACCTGGTTCAGACGAGGACTCCCCGAATTTGGGGGCGGCGAAGATTGGGTCAATGTCAGGGCTCGGAACAACTGAGGGTTTTGTCGAGATCAACGAAGAAGAATTTAAGAGAGCGGGTGATAGATGTGTAGTATTCGAAGGGATCGCGGGTGCACTGGTAGCTGTAGGAGCGCACGAGACTGGGACTTGGTGTTTCATGGATAGATTAAAATAAGAAGTAGCTTAAAGTTAGGACTTCTGATGACTTCAAACAGCACAGGAACTCGTACCTATCTGTGAATGGATACCACTCTGACTTCCGTGGCCTTGTAGGCCTTTGTTCGGAGGTTCAGGCTGAACATGAAGAGAGCGCAGCAGCTGTCTCCGTTGCACCTCAGAAAGAGTCTTCGTCATACGGGCGTCCGGCTGAACTTCAGTCAGAGCCCGTAGATAATGCTCTGGGATAACTGAAGGGGATCGAGCCTAGTGTATACCGGGTGCAAATCTGTCTGAGTTTTGTGAATACTTGATGACAAGCTCAGAGATACTCTGAAGATTCTCACCGGTACATTCAAGTTCGTACTATGGCGCTCGAGGCCCGAGACTGACCGCTACAAAAAGGCATAGGTTCAGTAAGAGAAAATGCAACACGTCAATATCACGCGTAGACTCACGCGATCGTTGACCGTGCTTGATGCGCTACTTGCTGGTCGTTTGGATGGCGTTGGTAATGTGCTCTGAATGAGGTTCATCATGAAAGAAGATGAGCTTATGGCATTCGATCTTAGACGGGTTGTAAATCTTACTTGAATGATAGCTTGTGACGATTCCGGGATTCCAACCAGAGCCGCAAGGCGGCGGACTGCAGACGGTAGCTGTGCCTACGAAATGCTTTGATAAATACGTGATTCAATATTTGATTCTACCATAGAAGCACTTCTCACAAAGGTTTGATTAGCCGATGGCATGAGTGGTTGGCTATTGAAGTTGGATGAGGTGCGCATCGCTTGAGGATAAATTTGACTTGATGGAAAAGGATCTCTCTGTGTATCAACAGACTGCATAGAACGATTTGCAGCAATATCGGCTAGGAGTTCGTTCAGGTTAGAGTCTTGACGCGTGGCGCTGCCGTGTGTAGGTCGCGTATTCTGGAGGACCCGTTGCCAATTTATAATTCCGTGTCAACAAAGAGCAAGATGATTAAAGAAAACGTCAGCAGTGCTGCACTCACCTGTGTATTGTCATCTACCCGCTGCCGTTTGGCGTCTGACTGTACGGGGTCCTCATCTGATTCAGCGTCCGAAAATTGTCCGGGCACGTATGTCGGATCAAACTCTTGCGATGGGAAAGGGCTCGTTGCCAGTGAAGCTTCAGTTGTCTGCCGGGTTCCAAACGTCGACTTGCCCAGATGCATCGATTCGCGGACTATGGGACGCTTCGACAAAGTTTCGCGGGATGGATTAGAGTTTTGTCTGTTTCCATGAAACGTAGTCCCCGATTGGGATCTTTGATCTCTTCCAAATGAAAGGCTGTTTGCTCGCATGCTCGGCTTTAATCTTGGCGGTCAATATTCACGAGAATGTCCGAATAGTTTAGGTTGGGTAGGTAAGGTAAACTGAGCTGATCTGTTTGCGCAGAATAGGAACCAAGGATAGAAGGTTGTCAGTTTGGTGCACAAATGAAAACGAAGGCATGGTGTGGCGAGAATGTGATGAAATCTGTTCAGTCGTGAAAATGGCTCATTTGATGAGCCTCAGCATGGTCCTGGATGCTGAGTTCAACGGATTTTGGAATTGAGGCGCGGAGTGAATGATCATTCCTGAATCCAATTTCATGAGGACATGAGAGCCTGCAATGGGGCTACATTGATTGCGAAGTCGGGCTCTCGTGGCACAATGAGACCAATAGCTTCATCTGGTACTCAAAAACCATGCCAGACCTATTATCCATGTCGGTGGTGTGCGGACCGAAAGCTTCACTTCACTGATACCCAGGATATTTTATTTCGCTTCGGACAGATGTACAAAACGTGAAGCGTGTTTCTATCCGCAAGAATGAGGGGCAGCTGATGAGGTAAAAAGGTGCTGGACAAGTCCTTTTGACATATGCCAGAAATGCTCCTTTCTGAAGGAAGCGGACTGATGAAAGAATAATATATCATTTTGATAGGAAAAGAAACATAGGTAATTCATCGAGATATAGTCGAAGATATTTCTGAAACCCATCGAAAGGAGCAGGAGGAAGATATTTGACCAAATACCGACATACAATGATAAATATTGCCAGTAGTCTTTGGTGTGCAGCCTCGATCGGCACTACAAGAGGTGGCCATGTGTGATGTATGGATAAGCTCATCGTGGGTAGGCAGTGCATCATGACATGTTGAAACAAACCAAATAGGGGAAGAGGTTATCCGCGCTTTGTTTGATTGGAGGATGCGGATGCAGCTCGGGCGACTCGGTCAGATGGTTACTGCAAAATAACACTCTTGATGTGCTTTTTCGTATGAAGGACTGGGTAGTGTTTTCGAAACACTCAAGTATCACAAGCTGCACTTCTGAAACGTAAAGATCTCTGAAGATACGACTGCAGCCCAATCCACGCGTCGCGATGGAAAAATGAACCGCAAAATTGGCTGTACTAAGAAAAGCTTGATGTGACCCAGCAAACAAAGAGTGTTGAGTTTCGATTAAGATTTTGATTGGCTAGGATTTGGCACCAAGGCCTAATGGTAACCCGGAAAAAAGATGGGGAAAGGTAGGACTGCGGCATAACGAAACTGTCAGGTAGTATGGTCAAGGTAGATGAAAAGAACAATTCCTCATCGAGAAAAGGATGAGGAAGCAAAGGCATGAGCATCAGATTTACCAATTGTTGATTCTTGCATCCAATACGGCGGATGATTGGTGGGGTAGACTCCAGTGGGCTGATCGAAAGCTGAAAGGAGGATTGTCAGTGTGAGAGAAGGTGAAGTGTCCAGGTATAGGCAACAAGGAAGATAGGTCTGAAGCTGGGAAGGCTTTTACCCAAGCAGCAAGATAATAAGGCGTAAAACGAAAGACGGATTGCATTCCTTTGGACGAACTAAGCATGGACTGAGAGTAGCTCGGGAGATCAAAGGAGTGGATATCTCATTGATATCTACCACGAGTTTTGTTCAGGTTTTGTCCAGATGGATTCCTTTTAAAAAAAATCAAAAGATATAAAAACGATACAAGATAATTTGACAGGCGGAGGAAAGTGAATGGTGTCGATGGGGCAACGACAGCACATCCAAATCTCTCATCCGAAAGGAGACAAACAACCATCAGCGATTTCGCTTAAGGCTTTTACATACATAGGTGCGCATTCAAACTCACATGACCGGCATCATCCACCAATTTGGAACTTCACAAGGAATATCGATAGATCGACAATCACGCAAAGTTGAGATAAGCAGCTTATGGCTCCAGATGAAAGTCCGACAAGGATGCGAGTGGGTCGGAGGGTGCGAGCTTATTTCCTTGAACGGATAACATGAGTTGATTTCTAACTTCACACCAGCTCGAATTGTCGAAAGAAATTGCACTTTGTATTTCGAAATGAAAGCATCTCTCTGGGTTCCTGGGCATTAGCTTGTCACCGCCTGGAGTGAGCTGGAGTGGCAATCCGGCACTGCGTTGAGACTGGTGCAGTGGTGTGCATTGGACCCAAGGTCCCGCAGCTGACAGGAGCTGCCCCCAAGCTTGTGCCTCGAGTCTCTATAGAGCATTGTGCAACAATGTCCCCCATGACAACATTCAGGATGTCCAGCATCAGTCAGCTCACTGTTTCTGCCTGCCATAGCTCGTTTTTGAGGACGAAAGTCTTTACATATGAACACGTGCGTGACGGTGATGTATATAAGTGCATCTGTTCGTTGAGGAATTTCATTTATCTCAAAACATTTCCTTGGATATGAACCACTGTTTGGGCAATACATATAGAGATGTACACCTCACTTTGGGCGAGTCTAAGCAGGGCCAATGATTCAGATTTGAACATGACCACTATCTGAATAATCCTTAAGCTTTGCCATTTGATTTTTAATTGCACTCAAAGTTTAAGCGAGTCAGTTCTCGAGCTGATCAGCTTACTTTTCACAGAATTCATGACGATTTCACCTAATCACATCATCTTTTTACGCTCAGAAGTGCAATGATGCCCTGGTGAGGCCTGAGGCTGTAGAGTTTTTCCAAATGAATGTGGATGTGATCTTTTCGATTAGATTCAAAAGGCACCCCTCAACACTCCTTCAGTGATAGAAATTAAATGGGCCTTGTAATAAATGTCTTGAGAAAATATGCGAGGAGCAAGAGAATAGGGTGTTCAAAACGCCTGATCACGGAAGAAATGTCCATAGAGTACAAGTAGGATATAGACTTTGAATTGATGAAGCATTATATTATGAAATCCAAAAGATTTGTAAGCATGATCACATTGTTGGACGATACCATGATGAGAGGGATGACCAAGCGTATAAACCCACATAATCAATACTTATCCAGATCGTACACAATTTGAAAAGTGACTTGATATCAGATCAATAGCAATTCCAACAACCGATCATCTAAATCTCCTTAGTCCTAACCGCATCCAACATCACCGTCAATTGATCAGCAGTAAGTTGTTCACTAATGGCAGCCCAAACTTCCGGTGTCAGACCTTCTTTCGCATCAGGATCAGCATCAGGTAAAGAATCGATCGAAGAAGGTGCTTTATTTGATTTAGATTTAGATTTAGCCGTTCCATCACCCGTGATAGCATATTGACCTTCTTCTTTTTCTTGCGCTTCTGATCGATACCGACTTGAAGCTTGCCAAAACTTTCCTAATTGTTCGTCTAACTTATCACGTTCTTCTGATGACATCATCGATCCTTCATCTTTTCCTAAACGTTCATCGTTTGATTTCTTAAGTCCTGATCTAAATTTAGGATCCGAAAGTAGCGCACGGATTTGTTCCATGGAAGTTTCTTTAGATTTTGGAATTGATCCGGATAGTAGTGTGGTTTGTTTATCACCTTCTTCAGCCATTCGGCTTGAATCTTGGCTTTCATCCGCTATTTTTTGAGCTTTGAGGTCAGGAACAAACTTTTGTCGACCAGGTCCAGTTTGACTAATATGACCGAGTCCCGAAAGAAGTTTATGACCTTCTCGTTTAAAGTGTGACAACAAGGAAGTTGAATCAGGGTGTGGTATCATGACTTGAGTATAATAGAAAACCGGGAAAAGAAGAGCCGTAAGAACGAAGACGAGGACGATGAAGACAGTAGGTGCGATGGTAGGTTTATGTCGATTGAGTGAAGTATGGGTAGGTGCATCGGGTGATCGAGGTCGTGGATTGTTGAGAGTTCTAGGAAGTTCTGTGGTGTTTCGCTTTCGTAAGTCAGATGGCATTTTGCGAGTAAGTGATTGAGAAGTTTAGTTGAGAGTATGTATTGAACTTGGAAGTTGGTGAAGTTGTTGACGTGGACTTGGAAGTTGGTGAAATCAAAAATGTTGTTTGATGATCTGGAAGTTTGAATTTCGGTTAGAAACTGACTCATCATGTAAGCCCATACTATCATGTGATTACAGATGGTCTAGCTGAGATCGATGTGATTTGATTTTCGATTGAAA
>KZ148392.1:13323-29851 GCA_002157085.1 Melampsora occidentalis | reverse complement strand
TCACAGGTGTAAGTTATGTTTTGTTACTTATTAGTTTATGATGATTATCGAACTCAAACATATTATTTGTTCACAATCTTCTTTACCATCAGATTGTTCTCATCTTATATTGTTTGATCAGTACTCAGCTTCATTGAGCTGATTAACCTGATTCTCACAGGTTTCCCATTTTAAGTGTCTCCACATATCAGTGCTTTGATCAAGACTACACTTGATCATGTTTTCAAGTTCATCATTCAGGCAAGACCTTTTCAATTTTCTACCAAGTTGAGCTCGATACGTACCACTCATCAATTCCACACAAGATGGGTGAAATATTGTGCATGATTATCATTTTGATTTCCTTCAAGTGACTAAAGATCTACATGTCCAATTCTGTTAAAATGAGAACACATCAGATGTCCCCCAATGCAGTGGACTGATATCATAGCAGAAAATTACATAAAGAAGCAAAGCAATACCTAGTTTACATGACAGATCTTGGAGAATTTCTGGAAGTGATGACTCCAACCTGTTCTGATTCTCTTTTGACTCTTTTGAAGTGACACAGGGTGATAAAGGTCTGAAAAATGGCTCACGCAGGCCCCTATGTATTAGTATGAAAGATACACATACCGCAGTTCAGGCCATGCAGCTGCTTTTGTGGCTATGCAGCCACCGCCAGTCATTCTATGATAGGTTTGATGATGAGGCGAAACCAGAAGCAAATTAAACAGTGAAAAAAGTGTATGTAAAGGACAAAAGTCGCGACTTTGAGTCTTGATACACATTGGACAAAGACCTGAAAAGCTGAATCAATCAACATTCTAGGATCTTACTTCTTGACGAAACTTGTAAGTTATTTTGTTGCCTGAATTATGATGTTATTGCGTGTGGAAAACCTCTTCAGTAATTCATTGAACACGAGTTCGACTTTCCATGGGCTTGAAAGCTTTGTAAAGCTTCAAGAAGATATAAATAATACAATATAGATTGAATCTATGGGTAGGATAGTAAACATGATATATTTTTCTCACCGCCAAGGTAATTACAGATTGGATGATCTGGAATTCACAGTGCCGAGGAGGAGGACTCAAGATCAGCGACCACGTTTTGAACAAAGTGTCAGAGAAGTCAGGCTGGTCCAAAGTCTACAAAGACATGTTAAATACCAAATCAGAAATCATCAAAACCTCTCAATTCAATTGAAACACAAAGTTACTTACAGCATTCAAATCAGCTCCCTGATGGCTCAGAAAACCTGCGTATGGTCACCTTTATATTGGCTTGTTCACAATGCTTCTCCAATGAATCTAGTTGATCCTCAATTTCTTGAGATTGAAGGTCACGAGTAGAACGTCTCAAATATAGATGAGGAATCAAAGTCAGTGTCCTGACTTGTGGCCAACACATTTCACGAAGAATCGTATTGAGTAATCGACAATGTCCCAATGACATGTAGGTCCACTTAAGACAGATTATAGAGTGGCAGTCTCGAAAGCTTTCCAGTAAGTTGGGATTCCAAGTAAAAAGTTCCAATCCAGTCAGATGTGGGAGAGAGAAGCGACTTTGGGGGTTCCAGCTAGGATCGAGTTCCCGGGGGTCTCTACCGTGCTGATGGGCGAAGCCGAGCTCAAGCTTGTTTAGATAAGGTGCAATGTGATGGATGATCCGATGTGCTGAACTTGGAGACAGATTACCACATTCACAAATTGCAAGATCAGTGATAGTCGTTGGCCAATTGTATAGACACCAGTCTTCATCTATATCATCAAATCCCAATAAATGCAATCGTGATAAAAAACGGAGGTTGGAGAGATTGAAACCAAAGGAGCCATCGCCATCTTTTCGTCGATCTCCAGATGCTGCAAGGCCTTTACATGTAAGCGACTCCAGCAAAGGTAGACTGGCGACAAGTTTTGATGGGAAATCATTCATGATTGTCTCGTTATAGCTTTCCCCCAACGTGAAGTGCCGAAGATGTTTCAAATTTGATAGCATTGGAATTAGGTTCAACAGAAAGGCTTCTGTTCCACCCACATCTTCGAAGTGTTCATAATATTCGTATTCCATAACCAGCGTAGAGATGTTGTGGCACCGATTTATCAGGTCTTTGACATTTTTTGGAGAGATACATTCTATCCGATGATCGAGCTGTATACCAGGGATAAGGTTATCGTACAACAAATCGTGGTGGAAAGATTCGCCAGGAGGTTGACTGCAGTTTTTCGAGAGTGCAAGTGATAGAGATCGGACATAGGACCCTTGTCTAAAGAGAATATCTTCGGTCCATAGCTCTATTGGGGCTGGTAGAGAAGTAGGGAACTGTAGTTTCTGCGAATTAGAATAATTCATTGGGCATGATTACATACAAAGTTTTCCTTCATTCACGAGTTGATCTCAAGAGGACTCACTCGCCATAGCCATGGTTGACAACGCTCATATATTGTACGAGAAGTCAGAGAAAAGGTTTGAAGACTATTCAAGATTGGCGTGTTTCGGTGCAAGTAGGTCAAGTATGGCTTCCGATTACCTAGACCTGTGATTCTCACTATCTTTTCCTCTTTTTTGTTGTAGATCTCCTTAGCCTCGAACCTAGCTATGCAATCAAGCTTTTCGAGTATCTTGTCGAATACTTCGATAGGTAGATTGACAAGGCATAGAGGCCCCGATGTATGACGCGATTCTTCACTTTGAATGACATCTTTAATGGTATCAGATGAAAGTTCGATTCCAGGAGGACCACGAGATTCAAGTACTTTGTTGACCGACGAGAAGGGACCATGTGGGCTGTCCGATAGACCGAGCTGAAGGAAGACACCAAGAATCGATTCCTTTGACCAACTGAATCCTTCCGAGTCAAGTTCATCGAACCGCTTTTGGATAAACTCGAGATGATGGTTTACTGGCCGAGTTTCATCGTGACGTTTCGAGACAATTTGGCGCCAAAACCCTAGCTGAGCTGAGCGACTAGAGGATGCCATCTGAGTTCTTTAGGGGCCGGTCGCTCGTATCTTCAGGAATTATAAAGTCGCAAAAAGAAAAGTTCGATATCGAGAATTACTTGAGTCTCAGCACAGACTGTTGGATTATTTGTATGTAGGCTCAGCCTGACACAAGACTGTTCAACTGCCTTCAGGTTCAAGTTCACAAATTTGCTACTTAAACATACAAAAGTCAGATATTTTGATCTACCACTATATCATTATCGATTGGCACTCTCTATATTAACTTACTGATCAGGGATCAGTCTTAGTCAGAAAGATCACTTTGACAGAAACAGACCTTGTGTGATAGTCATCGCTCTCACTCTCAATGATGATATCTGTAAGCGGTAGGGTATACAAATCATCATGCTGAGATGCTACGATGAGTTTGTGGTTTGCTTGGGCCGCTCAGAGATTATGGTAGCATTTTGATGTTATCAAAAACAGCATTTCTTTTATCGATCATTCACCAGATCTCAAGTAAGAAACAATGCAAGCGCTCTCGGCAGATGGACAAGTTTCGATTGGTACATAATCCAGACGTGGATTACATCATCAACTCGATAGTGAAGTCTTGACATCTTAAAAGCGATCATCTATAATTGTAACTCGTCCAGTGGTCATCACTCTCATTCTCAAGTACACTTTTGTAAGAGCCGGGGTGGGCAAGGAATCAAGCCAATTTCGAAGCTTACAGAATTCTGAAGCTACATTCATTCCAAGCTTAACAAAGTCCCTCGTCAAAGGCCCGGAAATAACAATCAAAGATTCTTTTTCAGTAATAAATTAACAATTCCTTAACAGCAAGTCTACGTATCTATTTTTTTGAAATGAGAATACATATATGAATGTCCGCTAATCTTTGTATCACCTTTTACATTCTTGGATTCTATCTTGGAAGTCTTCTTTTTCGAAAAGCACTCGCATCAAGCATTCAGAATCGTGAACCAAGAAACACATCCAAAGTATATAAAACAATCTTTCAATCCTTATTCTCAAACCAAAGTAAGCTGGTTTTTTGACCTAGCCTTTCTTTACAAATGTTCCAATCAAAAAACGTTGGTCTCATTAATCATTTACCATATTGAAAGAAAAAACTAAACAGAGTGGAGCTTACTAGGAAAGGATTCGCGATAAGCCTTTGGAGGAGTCCCGCGACCCATAGGCATTCTTCTGGCCCCAGATCGGTAGAGATTGTTTTTATCTGAGAGAACATCACTGGAAGAGTCCAAGTGACAATTAGTTTTGATCTCTGACATTTTTAGAAACCACATTGAATTGTAAAACAAATTACGGGTTCAAAGCTCTGGGAAGCTTCATAATCGCTATAGCTTTAAGTAAGATGCAAAAAGAAAATCGAGTGAATTTGTTATATTCAAAGGAAGAACTCAAGTTGAGATACGTAACCTACGCGTGATACCCCGGGAGATGGAGCCCCTCGTTTTTCCATCCTCTTGAGTAGTAAAAGCGCTAGCCTTCTTGGTACCTGCAGACACACCACCCGATGAGTTGGAATATGTTAGATACCCTTATCAGCTGACATATATCATGATAAACATAAGGTTATGTGAATGCTGGGTCTGGTTAAAGCTACCTACGAGATTGATTTTGATTTCCACCAGTCTCAGGAGTGCTGGATTCTGTTTGAGAAAGGGAGCAAAAATCCAAAGAATGTGGATCAGTGTTGTGGAAGTGGATGAATGGTTGTGGTCTCGCTTCGGGTGAGTTGATCATCAGCTATTTTTACTTCTGAGACCGTGAATGGAGGATTGATAACGGATGGCAAATGATGCTGTAGGTTTTGGAAGAAAGATCATTTATATTATGAAAAGCTTATTTTCGAGGGACCCGTATTTCCGGAGATTGAGTCTGCCTCATCAGTTTCGGGCGTCTCGATCTATCCTCTCAAATTGGTCGTGGGGTTCTCAAAGGAGAATAACTCATCACTTACGCGTTCGAAGGTCCTGGAGCATCCACTCCGTGACTGAAAGATTGATACCGGCGCCGTGTCCTAGTGCAGGACCGTGAACATGAGGCACTGAGAACACAAATTCACGATTGAATGAAGATATCACGGCGATGTATCGAAGATGGGACCTACAACCATCCTTGTAGAAAGTAGGCAGCTCCAAATCGTCCATGTGATCTAAGCAAAAGGCTGCAAAAATGAGCAGGAACAGTGTTAAAAAGAGGGCTTATAGCTGATGTCAAAGTAGATGTGAAATTCAAATGAGAAAGAACCAGACTTGAGAAGATAAGATAAACCCAACGGAAGAGCCCTTCGATAGTCGGAAGTGAAGAAAAAAGAGTTATCTGGATCTGATTAAATAATGAATCTTGTCTGAACATTTTCGTACTTGGTTGAGGATAAAATACCCCATCACCACTCGTCAATCAGCTATTTCAACTAACAATCTACTAAAGCAGCTAAGGAGATACAATCCGGGTAGTTTGAATCAAATACGTTATGGAGAAATGCAAATACCTCTCATCGGAGAACGTAAAAACACAGCATCAGCTTGGATTTCCAAGCCATCGACGAGTTTAATCATGCTCAACAGGCATCCCGATACTCTCCTTTTGGGATATATTCTGTCATTGTAATCAGGGCCCGTTCGGTCCCTTTTGGGATAATATTTGATTTGAAAAACAAATTTCAATTTGCCCCTATTCGAAGGGGCAGATCGAGATAGCCGTAATTCTCAAATAGAGACTACCAAACAGCAAACCAAAAGAGGTCAAAAGACGTCCGTTGACCTCGTCATGATCATATTGCTTTTCGGTGACGACTATGTATTAAGCCTTGCTTCAAGAGTCTGACTCTTGGTAGCAAAACGAGTTCAGGCGATTAGAGGCGATTTGATTAACAACAAATCTTATATCTCCTTCGGTTTTCTTATCAACACTTCGCTTCAAGAGGTTTGACTTAGATAAGGCACCTGGGAAGCTTCGAGAATCGAGAGGCTATGAAGTGTCTTGCGAAGATGACTTCGGCTGAAGCTTTATAGGTTGTTCAAAACGATATTATCACACCGGATCACGCGATAAAGTGGCCGGGATTATTGAGCAAGAACAAGAATGATTTAACTTTGATGAAATCCGAAAGGTATACTACCAAGGTCCAAAGCCGAGGATGATAAAGAGGAAGGGAAACCTCTGAGTCACAAAGTCCATAAAAGAAAGTCGGGACGCAAGTGTGTGACAGTGTGTCACTGTGCGGGCCAGTCACTGAGAGTCGGGGCCGGTAAAAACAATGGACGCAGTGAGATTCATCATTCAGTCTCAGAAGATGGCCCTTTGACTCTCTAAATGCCTCACTCGAATCTCCTTCTATCAAAAGGTTGAAAACATCTAGACCATGTAATTGCAAGCACTGCGTATTAGTTCTTGTTTGATCAGCTGGGCTATCTGGGCTGAGACTGAGCAAAAATAATGCTAGAGGAGCACTTGGTGCTTCATTCTCGAACAAAACATCGAGTCAACCTTTCCATAGAAATCCATGCATAAATAGATGGATCACATCATTGATTACTTCGTTAATGTCTGTTGAGAATGAAGCTTATAGTTGTAAATGATTATACTCACAACTATTCTGAAGAATTTTCATAATGTAACATTAAATAATGTCGAGGGAATTGATCATTAAATTTATTGGAAGCATGGAGTTTGGCGAGGACTCAAGCACTATGGAGTCACTCTATACTCACCACATTTTTTCTTCAAACGTCTTGAAAGCTCCCTATCTACATGTATCTGTTAAATCTACAAAGGCAAATTGATACCTGAATCACTTACTGGCGGGCAGTATGTGAGAAGAGAAGAAATGATCAACACATGATCTGATGGTCAAAGTTCTCCAAAAAGTTTGTTCCAGATTGTTAAATAGGTGATTTGAGAAGCATGTAAAACATCAGATAAGAGCTAGGGAGATAAAAAAATCAATCAAGATAAATGTACAACTGACACTACGCCAAAAATAATGTTTTCCGTCCAGAATTCAAAAATTCCTTTAGTACATAAATACAGTTCAGAAAATGAAAATGCAGTTTTGTTACAAAAATGTTCCACTACAAATGTCAATATAAAACACTCCACTGCCCGAGCATCTCTCAAGGTAATCACAAGGTAGGCTGGGATTAATGTACATGTGTAAGAAAGTATCACGACCTGAATATTTTTTGAAAGGAAAACAAGAATCTTGATGTGGTGTGCAAAATAATATAAGCACTGATTGATCATGCAGCTTGCTATTCATGTATTCACTCTGAATCTATTAATTCAATTCTCTCGAATCACTCGAAACTCACTGTGTATGATTGAATTGCACACAAAAGCTTATCACAATCTATAAAATTGCAGACCAGCCAAACACAAGAATCATTCCGCTCAAAACAAAGTTGAATAGCTGTGTATGTATTGCAGCACTTGAGATAACAGAACAATCACAGCTCAAAGAAGGACGTATGTTGTGTAGAGACAAGGCAGATGTAAATTGATAAGAAGCTAAGACAAACATTGAATCCACAAGCAATTTGCTACAGAATTTTCCCGATGTGTAATGATTAAAAGGTTGTACTACCGTAGTTTCAAAGCTGATATATTTTATCCTAAGTGGAAGAGGCCTTCAACGGGCTAATTTCAGCCTACAACATCCGGAGCTGAATCTCCATCACTTTCCGAGGTGTCTTCATCTCCCACAACTTGCCTCGTGAGCCTTTCAAGGATCTCATCATGAGATGAGATATCAAACCGATTTCTGCGTACACCATCACGTAGACCGGTTATGGTATGCTCAGCATCGACTGATTTTTGCTCAAGTTTGGCCAAATTTTGTTCGAGGTTACCCAATTTTTGTTCGATGATCTCAACGCCTTTGACCACTTTCTCAAAATTTTCAACAAGTTCGCCAATTGAAAATATCTTGTTTTCTGCCACAAAAGGTTTGTTAGTTGATTGTCACAAGATGATTCCTATCAAGTACAAGATCAGAGTACATACCTAATTCAAAGGATTTCATGCTGAATCGGAACATCTCGCTGCCCAATTGGTCGCACTTTTCTACAACCTGAGCAACAGATTGCTCCAGGTTCAGAACTGGAATAAGATCAGTTCGTTTGGGTATGCTAAGTTGAAAACAATAAATTTAAAACTCACTTTTGTTTTCACGGTGTTGTTCCTCTTTAAAGACATCAACACCTGATCGAACCTTTTTAGTGGTTGAGCACATAGGCATTGTGGGGATATCCTTCCCAATCACTTGAGACGAATGTCAGAGCGGACCCCAATCTGAACACAGAAGAGATATACACACCAAGGTTTCCAGAATCCATACAATCGGTCTCCGAAAACTCGATGAGGTCGTTGACCTCAGTGATGTTGGTATTTTCTGGCTGATGAATGATACTCTTGCTTGTCCCATCTAGGATTGGTTCGGGTGGTGTAATCTTTGGGGATTTTGCGTGGAGTTTTTTGGTTGGAGAGCTTTCCGACTTTGTATCGGAGATGAACATCATTGCGTCCTGTATAGTTTTGGCGTCTTTTTTGTCTTGATCGAACAAGCTTGGAGATAAGTATGGGATACGACTCCCAGGTGCAGGTGGTTTGTTGTCCATCTTCGAACCAGGAGCTGCAAGTGTGTTGAAGGTGTGCAGCGGGTGGCTCACCTATAATGTGAATGTATTACAATAAGCTTTCAAGATATTTGGAAAACTTCTGTGATAAAATTGAGCGCAAGACTTACTTTAATCTTTTTCTTTGTCATCTTTGAACTGGAACTATTAGCTTCCAACACTGTAAATTGTAAAGAATACCATTCTTTGTCAGTAAAATTCAACACCGAACATGGAAGAAATTGACTACATAGAATGAGACACTGACCTTGTTCTGTATTCTCTGAGCTTGTTTTGACTTCAGATGATGCGATTCGCTTTGCTTTGCGTCCTCGAACATTAGTTGGCTTGGAAGATGAAGTAGTCGGGGGATGTAAGTTCGAGCTTATTGAAAGGGTTGGTGTTTTTGGATTTGTTTTTTTAAGAAGAGTCGGATAGCCAGTGGTTTCACTGACAGCTTCAACTTTGACAGGATTGACATGTGTCTCACCCGTAACAGTTCTTTTCTCGGTAAGGACATGTGACAGGGTGTTACAAACTGATTCAGGAAAGCCTGCGAGGATATAGACCCCAATCAGTCTGAATGATTCCAATGAGTGTTAATGAGTTTCCAATCGAAACCACTTACATCCAGGTTGTTTTGATCGTACGAGTTCTCCCAAGCTGGATGTGTCGATTTTGGGCCGTATTGTGGTCATAGGATGATTTATATGCATCCAATCCAACATCACTTGCCTCGTAACGCCCGGAGCACTTGGGTCAAGGAGGCAGGGCATTGAATAATGACCCTTTAGAGAAGAGAAAAGGGATCAAAGGAGGTCGATGGAGGTCAAAGAAAGATAGATGAGAACGTATTGCTGAGTAAGATGTGTGAAATGATTGTGTGGAGATACGCACCTAGGGGCAACAGTACTTCTGCCGAAATGAAGAGAGTAGATATGAGGAGAGAAGTGAAGATATGATATGATAGGGAGTTGAAGAAACAGAAGTGTGAGAGGGCCAAAGGAACCGAATGCAATCAGTTTGGCTTGGGTGAAAAGTAACCGACGAGAAGCTTATACTATAAAGATAAAGCGATCATCTTGATTTTAATTTTCTGTGTGATGTACAGAAAAAAAAGGAAGCGCAAATTGTTTGATGACATGTAATTCAAGAATAAAGCGACGTACATAGAAACCTCAGATGACTAGGACTAACTCCGATTGGATATTAATTGAGAAGATCTCATCGAAATTGGAAATCATAGCATGGTATTACCTTAATAACACTGGATGTTATATGAAAGATAATCGCAACAGTTGCGGTGATTGAAAAGCTAGAAGAAACTGTGAAGATTGCAGAAGCAAGTAATACTTGTGTTTTCTACTGTTGTTCAAGTGGAAATCCGTCAAAGGAGATAATCAACAAGTCCAGTAACCAAAGTTGATGACTATACTTTGAATCACGAATGGCTCCTATGGTTGGAACTTGTGGGCAAGTAATTACAAGATTCATGCTCGGATGCATCTCTTTGAGAGCAGCGTTTTGTAGGCATTGGGTTGGTCATCGTTGTTCTCATGGTGTGATCTAAAAAATCCCCTATGATCAATACTTGCTTACACTAGAAGATGACATTCCATCCGGAACATGAGGATTGTTTGACTGACAGATTCATCAACATTATAATGGTAAGTCTCATGACAACAATTGTTGGCCACAAATCAGCACATGATTGCAGCGGTAATTATCTTGTATCACCCTTTCAAGGTTTCTTCATCCCTTAACATGATTAATGTATATATATATATATTTCCTCTGAAATTATAAACGAGGTTTTCTCTTATATTGTTGAAGATAAACTTTTATTCATCTATTCATAACCTCTACCTTCCATTAGGGTTTTCCCTCAATGATAATTTTCCTAACTCCACATGTCAGCCGGACCAAGTAATCGTCGCGTTGCACGAGGTAAGGCCCTTGCCTTGAATTCATCACAAGATCAAAATCCTAAATCGCCTGAAGAAGAGTCAACAAAAGTTCTTTCAAAAACAAGAACAAGAGCACAATCAAAATTAAATACAACAGAAGGTAAGCTATGAAAGACATTTTTAGATTTGTGAGGAAGGTTTGAAATGCGGTATAAACTCACCATCATGAATCTGGTGATTAACAGAATTGCCTACACCAGAGCTTTCTCAAGAAGCAGTTTCGAAAACGAGAAAAAGAACACGATCAAATTTAAATACAACAGAAGGTAAGCTACAAAAGACAATTTTTGAGTCACGAGGAAGTGTCAAGTTGTGGTATAAACTCACCGCGGATTCTATTTATTAACATCATCAGCTACACCAGACCTTTCCATAGAAGAAGGTTCAAAAACAAGAAAAAGGGTACGATCAAAATCAAATACAACAAAAGGTAAGCTATAAAACAATCTTTGACTGATGATGAATTATCAAAATGTGATGATGACCGACAATCTGTTTATCAACAAAAGCACCTCCGCCAAACGTTTCTCTAGAAGAAACTGATGTGGTGGTAGGATCAAAAACTTCTCGAGATAGGCTTCTCGCTCTCCTAGACCAACATGTCAACAAAAAAGGAACTAGATCAGAATCTAAAAAGAAAAACAAGATACCTGTTGAAGCATCTCCTATCATCGGTCAGGAATGTGCTGCAAGTTCTTCAGCTGAACCTTCAAATTCAAATACAGAAGATCAAGCAATTGAATTTGAAAACGTTGAGATATCGGTGATGCAGAACGCGCTACGAGATGTCGGGCTGAACACCACCAGAATGGAAAAAGAAGAGCTCATCAAGAACTGTAAGATTTACAAGGATTTGAGTGAGTACCATCACCACATGCACGGGATTATAGATCTACGGGCAACAAAGCTGACTCAATCACATACGTTTGACTAGTCATACTCCCAACAAATGCACAAGCGTCGAACTCACTTTGTGCCCCAAAAAGAGTATCATTTTTGCCTGAATCAGATTTTGATTTTCTTTTAGAAAACGAGCTCACAACTGAAACAAGTAAGTCATAATTCTATTCCCATATGACCGTTTGAAGAAATGCTAATTTGATGATGTGCCTCTTCATAATTAGATCCTCGAATTCTACATGAGGGAAGATCTACAGAGAATCAACATGATCTAAGTATAGAATCTTCAGCTGCCACACATCAAAAGAAAGACAAAGGAAAAGGTAAATGCGTAAACGAAGATTCTGATCCTGAAGTCGAAGTTATAAATACTGGCGATTACGATCATTCAAATGATAGGCCAGATCAATCCGCCGCCGAAGGTTCGAGTGCGACGGCAAACATTTCCAGCCGGGAGCCAATGGACGAAGCAATGGATCCAATGGACACCGGAATGGGCATAAGCGTTGAAAATCAGGCGAGTCCATTAGAAATGAACAACGAAGCTAAGGCAAAAGGTGAGTCTTTCGCAAGGCTTTGATACTTTTCGAAACCTATCTGATTCATAAGTCCAAATACTTTGTTAAAGATACAACTGAACAAGCAAACCTCAAGACAGCAGATTATGAGGAATTGAAGAGACTTTTGATGAGAACCGACAGGAAAGTAGACATATTGACAAAGGAGCTGAGATTGTTAACTCAAGTGGTGACACGAATTTACAATGGTCCTGGACGTGATACTGAATCAAAGACTCGAGGAGGGCGAACCGCTGTAAGATCGGTTTGGTTCCTTCATTGCTTATGTCAAAATTGATTCGTGTTCATTTCCAGAGTCAAATCCGCTTCCACATCGCAGTACTGCTCGGTCAAAAGTCAGAAGATGATTCACTCCCTATTCCAGCCGATTCAGATGAAAGGAACCGATGGTCTCTAGATGATGACCTCAACGGAATTGGCACCGACCTACCCTCTGATATCCTCGACAAAACTGATAATCATGAAGGTTCAGATCCACAGTTCCCATACCCGAATGGTCCCGGACATCGAGATGCAACAACTCAACAACTGGCAGTCATCTGGCATATGATGAATGCCGTCGGTGTCTCAAGCTTTCGGCCAAATCTCTCCGAATCAGCGGGCTCATACGAGAACAAGTGGTTATGGAAATTGGCTTTGAAGATTTTTATCAAGCTAGTAGAGTTTGGAGAGTACACTGGTGTGTCTTTGGATGATGAAAATATGGAATACATCAAGAAGTGTTTTGACACGCACGTTCAGACCTTGATGAAAAGGTTTGAGTCATTTATCACAAACTAATTCAAACGTCTAAAAATCTGATCAAGTCTTGCATAAACCCAGGTATCGACAAGAAAATTGGGATGAGCAACGCAGAGCCAGCTCTGCTGCCGAAAATAAACGGGGCACTAGGCTTGCGCGCGTGAGATCACCTAGCTATCTCTTTTTGAAGAGTTACCTTCAACTACTGATGATAGTTTTTACTTTGATATCAGCTCAAACAAAACCGCGAAAAGATTATCATCTCAAATCAGGCTCTTTGGGCACTTTTAACAGCTGTGCCTGTTGCATGCAGTGACGACGAAACTGATGCTGAGGCATCTGCTCCTGACACACCGCGTCGTACAGGACATCCAATATGCGCCCGCAAGCTAGAGTGGCGTAATCCACTCTTGGGGCACATATGGCAACGGATCGACGCACGAAAGGACAGAGTTGAGCGCAGTATCCCTGGGGCCAGCTCTTCTCCAGGCCGTGGCCGTCCCAATCGTCCGCGTATACGTCGTGAAGATGCGCCAAAGAGTCGCATCCAAGCTCCTGAAGGTTTATCAATAGACTGCTATTCTGATTCTATTGCTCAAGACCCGGTGAAGGTTAATCAATTAGGAATTCAATTGAACCCAATACTGCCACAAATGTTAACAGAACTGACCCGCCTAGGATGGTGATCCACGGTGATCCTTGTTGTTGAGTTCTTCTTGAGTAGCTAATTATTATCTGGTTGTATTTACACTGCTGGCGGTGATAGAAATGTATTAATATTATGTACAATTCAGTGATCACGGTCTTTTCTTTCATTCTCTTTCATTCTATCTGATGCTTTAATCGATTCTTTAATCAATTCTCTATCTCCGCGAGCGCCCCATCCATCAGGAAGAAGGCAACTTCTCTGATTTACATAAAGAGGTTTATATGATTGAAATCTATCTCATCTGTGTTGGAATCTTTCGTGGTAAGATTTACCAATCGAATCATGCAAGGGCTTATCAACTTTGCCCGCATCCAAACCATCATTTTGGGGTTCATGACTCTTGAATTCGTCTTTTATATTTGAAGCCCAGTTTCAATCTGCTTCTATATCCCGTCTTTCCAAAGTAAACTAAATCACTCACAAACGCTCACATCATGGCAGCTTCAGAGACCTATATTTTCTTACCTAGTTATGTTCTTGAATATGTTGATGATAAATCTCCCAGACTTAATCCGGATGCCTTTTTGAGTAGAGCTACACCTGATAGACTTTTAGAGATTACCCTCGCTTTTTATCCCCATTTCACATTCACTCAAAAAGCCAAAGAGGATAACGAACTCATTAGAAAGATTTTTATTGAAATGGTAGCTCCGCGTTTCAACAATATAGCTATACCATCCCAGTCCGACACCAAATATCTTCAAGCCCCTTTATTACGTTTTCCGTCATGCTTAGTCCAAGAGCCTCCAAGAACAATTGACACCAATTCTGACATCGACCGCAAGCGCATGACAAAGTTCAACATACACGGTCTTTCGAACCTCAACGCTGGGTTGTACCGTCATGCAGGCGAATGGATTGGCGAATTTCTGAAGACATATCACTTTTTGAATGAAATCGAGGTTTCAGCAATCGCCACCGCTCAGGATGTTGCTGAGGATAACCTTAACGACAGTGTTACTTACCTCAGACAAAGTTATCAGTCTATCGAAAGCATACAACTTCAATTGAGCCAACCCCAAATCTTGTCAACTAAGCGTAATGAGCTCGAGCACCAACTGAAAAGCGCAATCTCAGTATTACGATGCAGGCAGAAAATGTTCGATCGCAGTATCCAAGATGTTGGATACCTTTCAGCGTTGAATGAGTATCACGAGTAAGTGTTCCTCTTAGTGGATTTGTTTTGCACTTCGATCTAATCACAATATTGTCTCAAACCAGTGATATCTTAATGCAAAATACACCAAAACCCGCGACTCCTATGTCACTGCACGAAGCAACTCCAGCAGCCTCACCTCAATGATACCTCACCGTTGAATCAATATCATGAGTAAGTGTTCCGGCTCTTATTGGATTTGTTTTTCACTTTGATCTAATCACAAGATTGTCTCAAACCAGTGATATCTTGGAGCAAACCGCGACTCCCTTGTCAATGTACGAAGAGAAACTCCAGCAGCCTCACCTCAATGATAGCGCTTAGTTACTTTCTTGGTTATCAAATCTTGTATTGAGCCTCTATCTTACCTTATCAAGCTTCTCCACAGAGCTTAGTTTCATCAAATGCGATCTTGATTATTTGAGCCGTAAAGCTGAATCTACACAATGAATAACTTGTCTCGTATTGCATATTTGTAGAGGCCTATCAATTAAAGCAATTTTGGTCTTTGCATGCGTGAGAGGAACATTTCTGAATGGAATTCTCATTCATGAAGCCATTTGTTTGTGAGAGCGTTGAGTATGCTGAAGTTATCAGCTTTTGAAGCATTTCAACTCATGCCTGCGAGTTGACAATCAAATTTTTCTCTGAGGTGATACCAACCTTCATTGATTTGTGTTCTTTCACCATGGAACACGAATGTTTGGTTTCGGAACAACGTACACTGCATAAAATAGATGCTATGTTTTTGTTATTTCTCCTATGTCAGAAAGGACCACCATATATATTATATCTTGTCTCGGGGATGCAAATTTGTTCTATTATAAGAGCTTGATAATCTTTTATGCTGGTTTCACTCCGTCACAAAATTTCAGCGAGGATTTGGCGAATCCTCAGCATGAATGTTTGTGTCAAATTCACTCTACTCAACACTCAAATTGGTCAACTCATTACTTGCCCCTTTAGACAGATTTTGAATCAACGTGACATGGTTTCATTGGTGGAGTTTGTTGTGCAATAAACGCTGAAAAAAATGTATGTAATTGTACAGTAGCCTTGAAACTTGTATATAGTTCTTGGCAGAATTTGATACGAGGAGAAATATCTGAGTCTTTCAAATTCTATTGGTACTTGCCGTAAACCACGATGATTTCATAGAATGTGAGTTAGCTCATTAAATACAAGTCAAAATCGCCAAAAACATCTAGAAGGAAAGTCTTTACAAATTGATCATCTTGACAATTCAAAAAATGACATAACATATAATTATCTGAGTTCATGAGAATAAGTACCTGAATCTAACGCTCCATTGACAACAGGGCAACAGTGGGGATATTCAGCTTATCGTGAATCTCTCCACTCTTGTACATCATCCATGCACAATGTGCAATTACCTCGTCCAGTCGCACCAGACAGTCTAAAGTTGGCCCCCAAGCACGTAAGTGAGTTTGCACATCAGGCGCTTGAGCCAATTCAAAAGGGTTAAGATGATTCATAGAAGCTGGGATTGGTGGAAAACGCTGAACGTGGAGCCAAGTATCAAGTATGCTTGAATCAGAAGAGTCCAGGGATCTGCGATGTGTGAATATTGAAAAGATCCTACCAAAAGACTCGAGACCGGCTTTTGTGAAGATTATGAAGCTGTCGTCTGGGCTTTCCGTGAATGTAGTGAAGTGAACACCTTCATGATTTATTCGGTTATGAAAAGCCGCTCGAGCTTGTAGTGGTAAGAACTGTGAAGCGTCGTCTTCCGATAGCATGCACAGTTTTTCAGGTGTCATCCATTGATGTGAGTGGTCTTGCAGGTTATTCAACCGATACATCAGCATCTCCAGAATGTCTTGATCCAAGGGCTTTAAATCCGAGTTAGACAAATTCTTTTGAGTGGGCTCCTCTGCCTCA
>KZ148392.1:0-11577 GCA_002157085.1 Melampsora occidentalis | reverse complement strand
AAGGCATATCTTCGAACCGGAATTTCCTTGCCGCGTGCATAGCGAAGTAATTGATGACCACAAGTTTCCTCTTCAAAGTTGAAAGTGTCTGTCTTCTGATCTGTAGCTAATGGATCGATATCTGTATCGGGATCTTCTTCATAAGTAGGCCCCCCCGGTATGCTGCAGATTTGATGGGTACATCGTTTCGGGGTTCTTTGAATGGGATACAAGGCAAAACATGCCTGACAGCAGTTCATCTCGATAAGGTATGTATCGATAGATAACCATTGAATTGCCGTGCTGATGCTTCTAGGAATCCTTCGCAAAACTAATGTATCTGAACCAAAGGTCGGCACAGAAGAGCGTACAACATCCAAGCCGTGAGACATGCTAAGTTCGATCAAGATACGTATGCAATCGAAGAGCCATGAAGCGGTACTGCTTGACAAGTGACCAAATACACTGAGAATTCCAACGGTAAGAACAACGTGAAGTAGTACTGGATTGAGTTCCTCAAGGTTTGTAGCATGAAAAGGAGCTATAAATACAAAAGATTCCTCAGCTGAAATGACAACAGTATGAAACAACATGTGGTACGAATGAAGGATACATACAACAATCATACGTTGAGACCCCTTTCTCTTTTGCGTTCGAAGCAGCCAAGCAGGTTTTTGAAGAACCATGTCTCCCATCGCATAATTCCAAGACGTGTGGTTGAGACTGAGTCAAAGATGTCGAGGTTTCGTTAGATTCATGGTTTTGAAGGACTTGAGAATGACTTTGAGTTGTTAGATCATTGGGTTGAATCGGACTTGATCTGTTTGTTTGTGGTGCTGGTGAGGATCGGAGGTTCAAAGATTGTATTTGGTCGCTCAATAAATCTTGCTCTATGTCCACATGATTAGAAGTCGTTGGATTTGTTGTTGACGTTTGCTCAGATGACAAGACCGAAGAATCCTTTCCAAGAGCTTTTTGGCGAAGTTCGAACCGGAGATGAGAGTCGCGTGTGCTGGGCAACACCTCGACACCGTTTTGTGATACACCATAGGCGTCTACGAATTTACCTTGATAGCAGTCAAAGGCTCGACAGCGGCATATGACTCGCTTTGCCTCACCTTTCTTCTTTGGAAGAGGTGCCATGGAAATCTTGAGGTTCACTGATAAGCTTGCCGATGGATATGTTGATCAGGAAAATTGAAGTGAATCTTGAAGGGAAAAGTATGAAGATATGACGGGAGAAAAGATCAGAAGAATGGTTTGTACATAGAAGATAGATGGCAGACGGTACTTTCAACTTTCAAAGCGACAACTTGAAATCTGATACAGATTCCCTCGCTACAGACCTTTTGTAAAAACTGGTGTCTCAAAATGAAGGCTTCTTGCCACATTAATCACTCTTTGATCACAGCTCGATGCTATATCAATCACCAGCTCAACTTATTTCGGTTCTTATTTTCCATTTGGTCATCGAGTTAGATCATTTTGTTATAAGATGACAATACAGTAAGTATAATGTACAATGATTTGGGACTATTTGGAATGAATCTCATCGTGATACAGATGGCAGTGGGCAAGAATATCAATCAACCTGCCTTCTGAGTTCTTAAGCAGTGTATGGAACCAAGTTTTGTACTAAATAGAAGTCAAATTTCAAAATGGAGGGTCTTGTTGGTCTTTTGAAAATGGACAACAATCAATATACAGAGGAAAGAAGTGAGCCGGTTGTGTGACTTGAAGCTTGATATGAAAAAGAAACCAAGGAGAAATTGAACATACATATCATCCCGCTGTAATCACACAGCCTTTGCGTCCTCCTGAACTAAGTCAGCAATGATCCAGTAGTGATAGCCTTCGATCAGTGGCTCTTCGTCTTTTTGAGTTTCTTCCAGTAAGAATGTACGATAGATACTGATGTAGTTTGCAAGCCGTAAAACTGGAACATTCAAGAACAGCTCAGGATGATAAGATTGAATAGAGTGTCGTAGAATTTGGATGCTAAGTTTCGGCACGTATTTTGATAGAACAAGGCGTGGTCTCTTTGTGAAGGTGGAAGTCGCAGGAAGGTGAAGGGATTGATCGACATAGAACTTGTATAAAACTAAGACGTCCTCCTTGAGTGCGACTGAAGAAATGTTGACACGAGGATTGACGTTATGGATAGCTTTTGAAAGCATGGCTATNTAGTTCTTCGACTGAGTGGATCGAAGTCTTCACGGGCGTCGTGATCCATTGAATCGTCAGGTGGTGGTGGTGGAACACAAAAAGGCAACAATTTTGGTAGTAAATTGTCTTCAAAGAGACCAATCAGGATATCTTTATTTTGAGTTGGACGGGCGCTGGTGTTGGGGTCGAAATGACGCAGTATATCATAATACTTGATCTTAGTGAGTTTGTAGGTTGTATTGGTCTTCCAATCATGCTGAAGGAATGGTCGCAAGTCTGGATGGAGATGCTGCACTGCATCGTATAGAGGATGTTTGGTGATATCGGAAGAAACCCCTGGCACTCCACTAGTGGAAAGACGAGTAGTTGGCGATCGGGAAGAGGGAATGTGCTGTTGATTAGTACCTCTTGGAGACACAATTTCGCCTCGAGCCGGAGTGAAGTTGACAGTTTGCTGTGGTTCATGACTTCCGCCACTGCTCTTGAGTTTTGGCTTGGATATAATTGGAGGAGGCTTGCTTCCACCTGCTGGCATTTTAGACCGAAGGAAAATGTCGAAAGTTTTGCGGTTTCACAAAATTTAGATTCAGAATAACTGATTTGAAGATATGCGAATAGAAGTTAGCTTGTGATGGTTGTTCAGAGTATCAGGAGGATCGAAAGATATGCACCATGAATGATAATAATCAACCACTTCGAAACTTGTCAAACAATGATAAAGATAAGGATGTGATGTCAGAAATATGGGTAAACGCTCTAATAGAAGACTTTGACCAGATACGCAAAACCTTGGCTAACAAGTGCGATAAGAGGAGTGTTCTTCGATGAAAAAGCGGGCCATATATGGGGACACGAACGGGACAAACAGACTTCCGTGTTTGGGGAGATATGCGGAGAAGGTCATAATGAAGAAAAGGGTTTCTTCGGTGAGACGGTTGCCCTTGGGGTAGATCCTTTCTGCGTCCATGAAGGGGAATTTTGTGGATATTCATCAGACGGAATAATAATTTACATAAGAATGATCCCTACAAATTAAAGTTCCAAAACCTCTGGATTGAATCAATCATTGACGTGATTGGTTTCAAAGGCTCTAGAGCTATATGACTTGTCACCAGGATTTCGTGTGTAGATTCCAAGAAAGAATGACTGAGGTAATTCTTCTCAATTTGTCCATGGCTTGCTGAGTATTGATCAATGCTACCGGGGATGGACCTCGTGCATATGAATATCTTTCTCACTACATGGAGATCAGATGAGAATCATTACAAATTATTAAATGATGGGTCAGGAAGTGTTTGATGGACGAATTTTATAACAAAACTGCATTTTCATTTTCTGAACTGTATTTATGTACTAAAGGAATTTTTGAATTCTGGACGGAAAACATTATTTTTGGCGTAGTGTGAGTGAGGGAAGAGATTATATGATCGCTGAGGCAGGATTATATAATAGTACTGCATGTACACTGATCAATACATGGTCTTATGATCAACTAATTTCTCCAGCACAATTTGTTCCAGATTTGTGAATAAGTGATTCAAAAAGAATGGAAAAGGGTAGGAACTATAGAGTTGAAATGGTATCAATCAAGAGAAATATGCAACCAACTAAGGGAAAAGATGATATGATCACTGATGCAGGACCTTATATACGCAATATGTATCCCATACATTGAAAGTAAGATATGCCTTGATTTTAAAACATATCAGGATCAAAAGTAGTACATTAAAGACCACGACTCACTTATTCTCAACAATCTGGTACTACACATCTTTGTCTTGCCTGACTGGTCCTTTTTTACAAGAACCAAGTGCAGGGCATGCTTTAAAAGCCTTACAAAATTTCACTTGCACCAGCATACCAACAGGAAGTTGAAAAAGTATATCATCCCTTCCGATTCTTGATGTCATGAAAAATCGTACATGGGAGTATAATTGTGATATCTCGGATCCGGCCAACTACCAGAGGGGATCCTCAGAAGGCCACCTTATGGTCGCTTTCATAGTGGCTTGTTTGCATTGTTTTTCCAATAAATCTAATGGCTTCTCAAATTCTTGTACTGGATGTTCAACCTCAGCTACTGTTAACCGCCAGTGGGGAGTCACGACCAGATTCTTGAGCTCAGGCCAATTTGCTTCAAAAAGCATCCTACTTAGAGTGCTGCAATGAGTCGATGTTCTGTAGGTCCACCTGAGACGGCCTAGAAGTTTACAGTCTTGAAAGGCGGCCAGTAAGAGAGGGTCCCGGGGCGATAGCTCCAAGTGAGTCAAAAATGGAAGAGAGAAACGAGTTTCAGGACTCCAGCTAGAATCGGTTTCCCAATTTTCTTGCCATCTGCCATGATGATAAATTGGCATAGAGCCGAAGTCAAGCTTGAGCTTTGTCACATAAGGTGCAATGTGTTGGATGATTTGGTGTGCGGAACTTGGTAATAAATTACCACAATAGCGAATTGCAAGATCAGTGATTGTTTTGGGCCAATTGTGAAGGCACCATTGTGTATCTAAAGCTTTGAATCCCCATAAATGCAGTCGCGATAAATATTTTATCCTGGACAGATTGAATTCGAGAGAATCATCACCATTCTGTCGTTGATCTCCAGGATCTGGAAATCCAGCCAATGTAAGCGACTCGAACAAAGGTTGGTTAGCCAGGATGTTTCTTGAGAGTTCATTGGCGATCTTCATGCTGCATCCACCGCGCAATTTGAAATGGCGGAGTCGTCTGCGATTTGATAACAATGGACCTAGCTCTAATAGAAAGGTTTCTGGTCCAGCCCCGTACTTGGATCTTTTATCTACCTCGGATTCAAAGTCAATCACTAGCGCAGAGAGGTTGGGGCACCGATCTATCAAGCCTCTCACACTCTCTGGAGAGAGTGGTGCTCCGATTTTAGAGGATTCTTCGTCGTCGTATTCAGGGATAAGATTATCATAAAAGGGAGCATGTTTCGCAAATTCACCAGGAGGTGTACAGCAATTTGCAGAGAGTTTGAGTATTAGTGATTGGACATAGCTCCCTTGTTTGAGGAGGATATCTTTAGTCCATAGATCAATCGGTGCTGGAAGAGATGTAGGAAATTGTAGTGTCTGGAATTCGGTTTGAGTGATCGATTGTGATCAGAAAGCATTCCTTCATGGACAAGTTGATACATGACTTACTCTCCATAGCCATGGTCGACAACGTCGGTATATCTCACGCGAAGTAAGGGAAAAGTTCTGAATACTATTCAAGATTGGCGAGTCTCGGTGCAAATAAGTCTTATATGGCTTCCGGTCACCTGGGCCCGATATCACCACCGTAGCTTTTGCTCTTTGTTCGAAGATTGGTTTAGCTTCAAGCTTAGCTATGGAATCAAGTGTTTCAAGTATCTTGTCAAAAATCTCAATAGGTAGATTCATGAGGCCTAGTGGGCAGAATGTATGCTCTGATTTCTTAATCTGAGTAACATTGTCGAGTTTGATGGATGTACGTTCAATACCTCGTGGATTGTGAGATTCTAGTAATCTCATCGCAGGTGGCGATGAGTCACGTGGGCTTTCCGATAGACCGATTTGAACAAAAATATCGAACATTGATTGCTTCGACCAAATAAACCCTTCCGACTCCAGTTTCTCGAAACGCTTTCGAAGGAAGTCGCGATGTTCAATTACTGACTTGGTCCTCTCGTGAAGTTCAGAGACGATCTCGCGCCAAAGTGAAAGCTGGGCCATGTAACTAGAGGACTTTTGATGTGGTAAACTGTAGGGGCTGATCGCTGTATCTTCGAGAGGCTCAACGTGGAGAAAAGAGCCGATATACTTGAGAGGATAACAGGGTTTCTGTAGATAATGAGCTCTCTCAAGTCTGCCTTTCAGAAGTCTCAGCGTAGATAAGAAAGCTGGGAAACTTTGATGGCGTATGGATTGTCTTTCGGGAATAAATCCGGCTGAGCCGTCATGTAGTATCGAGAGAGTTCGTTCGAAATCAGTTGATTACTTCCAGTCACGTGATGACGTAACCGGGAACACTGCACAGGAACAAGTGTGAGGTGCTTCTGATAAGGAAGAATAGAAGCTGTGGATAGGTAGATGAGAAGAACACAATCTTAATGGTGGATAAGAGAAAGAAATTCACCACCATGATGACCAAAAGATTATACGCGGGTCAGGGCCTGAGAGACTAGAGTCGGGGCCGGGAAACACCGAGCACAGATCTAGACTTAACCACATTGAAGAAACTTGGATGATCAGTTGTATGTAGAGGTAAAATCACTATTCCAGATGATTTGAGGAGCTATTGCTCCTGTGTGTCTATGCAAATTCATATCAGCTTGCAATCTTGGTCCAGGTTGATAACTACAAAGTGCAAAGGATGAAAAGAAGGAAGATCAAAAGGTCCAATGAGCAAATACTAAATTCTTAAATCAGATCACATCATCAATTTGATCATTGACTGGAAGCCAGAAAGAGAAGTATGAAAAGTGTCTAATTGAATGGTACATATCAGTTTTGTTGTAAAGTGAAATTAATGAGTTAATTGACCCACAAATGAGTCCATTAGACAAAGAAAATTTTTGTCGATGCACTTGATTAATAATTTTTACATCTCCGAGCTGTTGATTCAGATCAGGAAACAAATTGTGTTTAGAGAAGATAAAAAAGCGATTCATAACTGAATACATATACGTATATTGTTTTTGTAACTTGGATTGTTCATGATTCCGTTTTTGTTTTCCAGAAGATGGTTCGTATCTTAGGCTTTGGCAATGGAGATATATCTCAAGTTCAAATTCAGTTTTAACTTTGTCAATCGGCATTAACACACGTTTTGATTGGTGCACAATTCGTCATACTATCCTATACTATCACAGTCCTGATATTCAAAAGCTAACATCTCTACTTGGAACTACGTAGATCTTGTCAAATAATCATCACTCTCGTACTCTCGTTCTCAAGTAATATTTTTTTAAGGAAATCACGAAATAACAATTAAAACGTTCTATTTCAGCATGGAGTTGACGATTCCCTAGAAGCTAGGCTACGTATCCAATTTTTTATGAATGAGAATTTATCGTTGTCCGCTGAAGTGTATACATTCTTGAATTTTATCTTGAGATTATTCTTTTTTGAGAAGCGTTTGCACCAAGCATTCGAAATCATGAACCAAGAAACACATCCAAATTATATAAAACGATCTTTCAATCCGGAATCTTCAACCAAATCAAGCTGATTTGTTGACCTAAGCTTTCTCTTCAAATATTCCAAAAAAAAGTGTTATTATCATCGATCATTCATCATATCTGAAGAGACAGAGCTTACTAGGAAAGGATTCGCCATGAGTTTTGAGAGGAGTCCCGCGATTCACAGGCATTCTCTTACTAGGAAAGGATTCGCGATGAGTCTTGGGAGGAGTTCCGCGACCCATAGGCAATCTTCTGGCCCCAGATCGGTAGAGATTTTTTTTGTCTGAGAGAACATCACTGAAAAAGTCCAAGTGTCAATTAGTTTTGATCTCTGACATTTTTAGAAACCACATTGAATGGTAAAACAAATTACGGGTTCAAAGCTCTGGGGAGCTTCATAATCGCTATAGCTTTAAGTGGGATGCAAAAAGAAAATCGCGTGAATTTATTATAGTCAAAGGAAGAACTCAAGTTGAGATAAGTAACCTACGCGTTATACCCCGGGAAATAGAGCTCCTCTTTTTCCCATCCTCTCGAGTGCCAGAAGAGCTGGCCTTCTTAGTACCTTCAGAAGCATCACCCGCTGGGTTATGATATGGTTTGATAACCTCATCAGCTGATATACCTCGACTGCTGATGAAGATATGGTTATGTGAAGGCTTCGTCTGGCCAAATATACATACAAGCTTGGTTTTCGTTTCCGCCACTCGCAGGAGCGCTGGTTTCTGATCGAATAAGGAAGTGAAAGTGAACAACAACGTAGATCAGTATGGTGAAAGTGGATCAGATGCCGTGGTCTCGATTGGGGCTGCTTTATAATCATCCATTTTGACTCCTGATAACGCGAATGTGGGATCTACAACCGGCGACATCTGATGGTGTGGGTGTTGAGAGAATGATAATTTATTTTATCAGAAGATGCTCTTCGACCGACCCGTATCTTTGGATGTAGAGGTAACCTCAGCCTCATCAGTTTCAGGCGTCGCGCTCGAGCCTCGGAATTCGGCTGTTGGGAAACCAAAAGTTCCTGGGAAATGATTCAAGAAAAGTATCAAATCATGTGCTATAGACATATAATGAGTCTTCAGAGTTCCTATGGGTATTTTCTATCGGCTTACGTGCTCGAAGGTCCCGAAGCACATACTCCGTGGTTGGGAGATAAATTCCTGCACCGTGACCTAGTGCAGGACCATGAACATGGGGCACTGAGAATAGAAATTCATGGTTAGATGATGCGATTAGGGCAAGGTATCGAAGATCAAACCCACAACCATCCTTATAGAAAAAATGCACGTCCGAATCGGCCATTTGATCTAGGCGAAAAGCTTCAAAAATGTGCAGGAACAGTTTCAAAAAGAGGGCTTATGAAAGAGTAAAAGTAGATGAGAAACGAAATGAAAGAGGAAATTAATCAGACTTTGGAAGATCAGATGAATCCAATGGAATAGTCGGCTGATGGTGAAAGTGAGGAAAACAGAGGTATTGGATCCGAATAAATAGTGAAGTCTGACAGGTTGAAGCTTTGTCGAAGCGAAAATCCCACATCACCACTCTGAAATTGGCTTTGTCCAATGTCAACTGAAAATCTAAGATAGCAGCTGAGGATATCTGATCCGGGTAGTTTTGATCGAATTCGCCGTTGAGAAATGCAAATATCCCTCATCAGAGAACGCAAACAATAACACATCATCAGCTTGTATTGCCAAGCCATCGACGAGGTTAAAAATCTCGATAGGTATTCAACACTCTCATCTTGGGATGTGTTTTATCATTTTGATTGAAGCTTTCCGAGCAAGTGCGGTGTTCATTAAAGAGATATTAACACGGCCCTATTATGAAGACAGAGACCTAAGCCTTGTCATTCTTTTCCACTTGACACAACATATTTGATATGATATTTGTATGCCATAAGGTATCACAGCTCTGAGGATAGTTTTTGTTACACCACACTTTCATAAGAAGCCAAGATCGACTTCGAAAAGCGCAAGAATTCATCAAATAATCAAAGAAGGTTGAGTCAACTACTTCTTTAATATTCCATTACATTCTATAATTTTGAATAACCCCATCCAAATGGAGCATTCTAATGTATACAGCATAAATAGGCTTATATAGGAACATGCTTAATTGTAATTATGAGATGAATTTGTCATGTTGTTTTGGGGGAATTATCTAGAATTACGTAATTTTAGCCTCATAGGCAATTCAAAAATGGGACAAAAAAGATGATGTTCCCTTAGCTCAACAAAACCCGGACGCGGCCACGCGGAGATGACTTTGTCAAGCTAACTCCTATAGTCATTATTAATGCTTGATTTGGAGCTGCCCGCGTTTTTTTATTTCTAATATTCGCAGTTATCTTGAAGAATTTCGTCAAGGATCGGCAGAGTCCAGTTTATGTGGCATTTATCCAAGGCCCTTCACCAGGGGGCAGTTCGAGGGTAGATATCTCTGTCATGATAACGTCCACCAAAGCAGTTCTTCGATCGCTTTTTGTCTTCCCGGAGCCGATTTTTCAGGATCCTACCTAGACTTGCAACTGTTCAGAGATGGATTGCCTTAACATCAACAAACATGAGTCTAACAAGACGACGTCCTTTCAGCATCAGCATGCGCGGCAATATCCTTATGCCTGAAACAACTCATTTTGACTTTTCGACTCCTGTCGAATTTACTGATATGTACGTCTCTAGAAGTCAACATTGTCGAGAACATTCAGAGCACAAAAAGCTCCGATCGTTGGATCTACCCAACTGGATGTACGGCTCCACGTAGGGCATCTCGAAAGACAGAGGTTTCATTATTACCCAAAGCTGTATCGAGCGCTATATATAAGTCTTCTGATATGTTGAATGTTGCTCTAGAGTCTTTAGTTGAAGTACCTAGATATGGTCGTCGGGTACTCAAGGAACTATTCTCTTTGGAAGAGATTGATGTCATTCATCCAGTGATAGTCTTAGTATTCACGAGTTCGATAGTGCGTCGAATCCTTGAATGCCATAGAATTGGATCTTGTAACAGAGTATCAATCAAAGAAAGCATAGACTATCATCGAAGAGATCTGACGGATGCGATGTGTTATGTGCCTTGAGCAACTGAGAGGGATCTTTGGATGTTATCCGACTGGATATGATGGGCCCAAGGAAAAATGTTAGCTGGATATGACCATAATTAGTCCTGAGATTCAAAGAATTGCACGCGATGTTTGGTTTCATCAACGCATTTCCAAAAAAGAAATGATGTATTCACAGAAAAAACGATTGTGTTTCTCATCCGTCATGGGAAATATAAGAATAGAAGCGAACGAGGTTTTTAACCGTCTTGATCATTACCCTTCCACTAATGAAGGAAGTGTATTTGTCTTCGATCATGCGATGTGTCACTAAACATCTTGGCGATGGAGGCATCATCAAGCATCGAGCATGACGAAGGATAAGGTTTTGAAAAGATTGCAGTCTCGCTTCAAAAGATAGCAATAAACAGGCCCAAGGGAAGATTTAAAGTCTCAGACGCGGCCTATGTATCGATTCGTAGGTTCGTTCACGGAAAATCCCGCGCGAGACCGTGCAAAACCGCATAGAATGAGTGCGGCGGATAAAACCGATAGGATCTTCGAGTCAATGCGATTGAGCGAGCCTTGATATTCTTTACAAGGACTTCTGGTTCACCCGAGCCAGGTGAGATGCGAGTGCTGCTCGTGGTGTTGCACATCATAGAGTATCGAAAGATGAAATGAGAAGTGTGTTGAAGTGCTACTCAATCAGGAGAACAGAGGAACGATTAGAGAAAACTCGGAGTATTGAGATGAATGTAGATGTGAGTGCGGTATGTCAAGACGAGAACTTTGACAGTCAAAGACCGACATTGTATGCTTATCTGACTTTTGATGCAATCACTCAGCAGTCCTCAGGCTCAGCATCGGACCAAGCTATGAATGAAGTATACTAAAAGGAGAAGTAAACAGCACGATGACTCATTGAGTGAAATCATGACATCAGCTCGAGAGTTTTTTGCACAAGTCGATACACAAAGTCTTGATGGCCAAGGTGTAATCTGTCACCCAACTCTCTTAAAAATCTCTCCCTACCAGGATAGTTCCATCAAATGGTACATATGATAGAAGTATGCCCAAAAAGACCTTCATCGTCTGCCGTCTCGCGAGATTTTGAAAGTCAGTCTGTCTAGGTCGTGTCGGCGGTCTGTAGGTACTCATAATTCCTCTACATGATCAGGACTCTTTATGTGCGAGGTAAAGCTACATAGACAAT